>CAUYRT010085265.1:0-35199 GCA_963574885.1 Lepilemur ruficaudatus
CACTATTAGAACTAACACTTAACATCATACTAGTACATTTTAATATATTATGATCCATCTATCTTTGCAGAAGTCATGTAGGTAAAATGAACAGGGATATGTTGGGGACCACCACTTTATATTTAGTGTTTTACATGTGGCTCTAATCTCTGCAATGCCAACCTGTGTGTATTATAGCTCCTCTTGGCTGAGAGGAGAAAGAAATTTTAGGGGCTTCCACTTGATTATTTCTAATGTTTTTTTCCCCATAAAGATTAGGGGAACAAAATGAGGGTTCTGTTAACTTCAAAGCATATTCACATCAATTCTCTACTAAGAATGCAGGTAAATAAGCACAAGGTGGAGCTATGATTCATTGGATACTCTGTGAGACAGTTTTTGGCATCAGTATATTTATCAGTGCTATTTCATATTTTGCCAACTTAACTTGGGGGTCGTGACAATGCTTCCTATAATCTAGTATTAGAGTCAGTTCTAGCTTTACATGCAAGGACCTTCAAAAAATCTGAGTAGTCTGTCTTCCCCAGTGTATACAGTTATTCCGATAATTGACAGCAGGTACATTTGGAGAAAGATGGGGGTAATATTTACTTGTGGCGGTAGTACAGATTCTTTTTCAAGAGAATCAACCTCCATTTCAATTGGTGACATTTGACTCAGAACTGGCCAAAAGTTCAAAACTAGATAGAACTTCCATTGACTAGCTTTAATTTTTTCCTGGTTGTATTATTAAGTTACCCATTGTTGGCTTCTGAACTATCTTATATTGTGTTTATTGATGGATTCCTAGTTTCCATTTCAACCTTGCTACTTATAATAGTAATTATATCCACCTTGCCTCTGACATGTAAGTAGTGTAAGTGCCTTCACTTTTCTAATTCAGAATTCTATAATTCACGTTGAGCTAGTGAGGTCAGTTACAAGGCATCATCTCATTCTATGTAGAGGCAGCCACCACAGAGCTTCTCAAATATGTACCACAATAACACATTCCTTGATGATTTAGTAAAGGAAATATACTCTGAGACCTCTTGATGAATATAGTTAGCTGGTAGATTCTTTCAAATAAAAAAGCATGCCACCACATGGAGCCTTCAGATGCGTTTGTAATAAATACATTACGGATTTAACATTTCTAGCACACTGAACTTTTGGATGCCTTTACAATACACTAGGGGTTGTCACTTACCACAAATTAGGTAGTACTTATTGTCATATAACTGATGAGTGATCCATATCTAGAACTCCATCACAGAGTCTGCCTTATAAAATAATCTCTTTTACCAATTTGCTTAGTCGAGTGTTTTCCTGAAAGCAGAACCTGAGATAAGCACTTCAGTGTGGTTTAAATTGTTTGAGAGGTGACTCCAGAAAGTTGGAAAGAGGGAGTAGGAAGAATAATTAGGGAAGTAGCTAAAGCCAAAGACTGAATTACTGATGTCCTACCATGAAGAGTGGTGACCTAATTTATCAGACTTTTTGAGGGGTTCGGAATGCCTACTGAAGGTATCTGCCTGAAGGAGGGGAAGCTGAAATATTTATCTGCTGCTTCCATTGCCCTTCGGTTAAACTTTTGTCTTCTGTTCTGTACTTGAATGTTGAATGAAGCATCAAGGAAAGTCTGGAAGGGAAAATGAAAATACACACGTGTTTTGCACTTTGGGACCAAACTCAGTGCAAGGTGAGTCTGAGCTTGCTAGCAACTGTCCATTATACATGTGGATGAAATAAAAAGTGAATTAATGTACGTGAGGCTGGGCTTTTACCCAGTACTAAAGAAAAAAAGTTTTTAATACAAGAACTCAGAAAATACTGTACTCGTGAGCCCTTCCTGAAGAATATTTTATGGGATTAATTCTATCCAACCAAGACAGAACTGGGGAAACTTTAGCAAAAGGACTGCTAGAGATAATTAAATATATTCAGTTGGAGATTAGAATAACACCACTGGGAGCAACGGTATAAAAATAGTGTGTAAATATTGTATATTCTGAAAAAGTAAAATAACTAGGTAATAGGTGGGAGCTGAAGAATAGTATTTAAATATGGCAAGCCAAGTTGTAGGAAGCAAAGTAAGGAAAGGGGGAATTGGGAACATCACAAAAAGTATGAGTAGAGTAGAAAGGGTAACAACTAGAAAAAACTAGAATAACTTTCAATACAAAAAAAGAACACAAAATCAACCATATGAAAAAAGAATCAGAGTAAATATGAAATAATATTACAAAGTTTTTGAGCAAACATTTCAGACCCCTCCATTAATGTAAATGGGTTTTATTGACATATTAAAGAGATTCTCAGAATGGCTCAAAAAAAAAAAAAAAAAAGAAAAAAAGAAACAAAAAGCCCAACTCCATTTTGTATACAATAAAAATGTCTAAGAAAAGTAGTTCAGAAAGGCTGAGAATAAATACATGTGTATGTACATATATATGCACACATATGTAAACATATATACAGAACCATATATTGCTAATGACAGGGATACATTCTGAGAAATGAGTCGTTAGGCAATTTTGTCATTGTACAAATATCATAGAGAGTGCTTACACAACCTCAGATGGTATAGACTACTACACACCTAGGTTATGTGGTATATTGAATTTATTGCTCCTAGCCTACAACGTGCTTCTGTACAATGTGTTACTGTATTGAATACTATACGCAATTTTAACACAATGGTAAGCATTTGTGTATCTAAACATATTAACAGAAAAGGTATAATAAAATAAAATATGATAGTCTAATCTTCCTCACCTGTCAGAGGATGCTGGCCTTGTTATCTTGGAAGATCACATAACAACCACATCTAAGTCAATAACTTTTCAAGAGGGTACCAACCTCCCTTTTGCTCTACCACTACCACCTACCATTACTTCTAGACCTATAACTGGAGTCAGATCTGTGCATGCCACAAGGACAAGTTACAGATACAATTAATTCTAAAGGAGAAAAACAGATTTTACTAATATAAATCACTCTTACCCTGAAGATTATGTACAAAAAATGGATCACAATTATACTACACAAAAGAAGACACAAAGTCCTAGTGCAGACTGAAGTTATTACTGTTGATATACTTCCCAGAGACTCCAAATTATTAATAAGCTGTGTGGTAAGAATGGTATCACTATGTGCTTGCCTAATTGGCCAAAGCTACACTCATGGTGGTCTATGATGAATGAGTTTGAGATTAAAAAATTTGGTTGTGGTTTAGCGTAGAACACAAGTTTTCTCCTATGAGCATCCAAATGTATGAAGACATTTATCCTCTCAGACCAGAGTGTAAAAGTGTGAAGGTAGGACTTAGGGTGGCTAGAGGCCCAATTTGACAGACAATATTATCATTTTCTGTGTGTGTTACCATGGTGTGAGAAAGGTTAATAAGTGTCAGCTAAAAAATTAATTTGCAAATTTTTTAACATGAGAATGTTACACCGAATTTATCATGAAGACTCTCTGATTTACAAACTGTGTCCTTTGGAAAGGTCAGAGAAAATTTTCTTTACCAAACCCTTGAAAATACACCGGAAAAGAAAATACAGACATCCACGAAAGGATCTTCAATGACATAGAAAAGCACATTCATCCTCTATAGTCTTGAGAAAAAAGCTGGGAGATGCTGCCATTGTACTGGTTTGCTAATTTCAACTTGGACAAAAGAATGCCAGTGTAGGAAACCATCAGCTATTAAGATATCAAGATCCCTTTGAATTAAAGGAAGGCAAGTTACACGTCAGAGAGATACACCCTTACTATTATAGACCTTACTATTATAACATCAGACCTGCAACTCTGTAAATGTTCCTCCTACTCATCTTCAAAGGAAGCTGTGGTCTTTATCAGAGTAACCATGCACTCACATAAAATAAATAAGAAAAATTAGAGGATGATTAGAGAGATCCTGATTGCCATGTCAATGTACTCATCAGAGAGGGGGCTTAGGAATTTAGGCAAAAAGTGTGGTTTTGGTCTAAGCTTGTCTCACTTTAGTTTTAATGGGATAGATGAGGTGATAAATCCATTATGTGGTTATTTTCTCTGTAACCAGCACAGTTGTTACAGATTTACAATAATGAAGTACTCATCCTGTTTTCATGACTTGTGAGATGAGGGCCATAGGGATAGAAAGATTCAAGCAGAAATCCCTGGATCATTACCTTCTTATCATAAAGATTATTCAGAATATATAGGATGTTCTGTTACAGAATTAGAGAGACTGGGCTTGTCACTAAACCCTTGGAACATGCAGGTGCTGTGATTCTTATTACATTCCTTTTTACCTACCACATCTGTACTTAAAGGATACAGATGATTCTTGAAGAATGATACTGATTATTGAAAACTTAGCCTTCTGATGAATTCAATTTCAGTTGTTTTCCAGATATATTGTCTTTATTGGAACAAATGAACACAGGCCCTTTCATCTGATAGATAGCTATTGAGTTGGCAATGCTTTTCAAATTTATATTAAAAAACAGTAGTTTTCACCTGCACCATTACGCCTTAGGTTTGCATCAATTTTCCTTCTCTGAGCCATCATGTAGTCTCTCCAGGCATAACTATTTTCATGAAATGGTGACCATCATCTCAGTGTGTATTTTCATTCTTTTACTTCACATGAGTGTATCCACAAATATTAGGTATCGTCTGATAATCTACATGCGTTATAGAAATGGTAGTCTTCTGTGATAGATTTTGGATTTTTTTCCCTTAGACATATTTTTTAGATTCTCCATCTTGATGCATGCTAACTCTACATTATTTAAACTCCATATTTAACTTTCACATTTTATTGTGTGTGTATACATAATGACAATAATTTTAACCAATTAGGAACATTTATGTGTTTTCAAAGATTTTGACAATATGAATTACACTATGATAAATATTTATGTCTTCTTGGGCACATGTGCAAAATTCCTTCTAGATTATATAACTAAATTGGAATTATTGGGTCATGAGATATGTAAATATTCATTTTACTATAACATTCAAAATTGTATTCCTAAGTGGTTATGCAAATTTACACTTACTGGAATATTGTATAAAAGTTTTCATAGTTTCATAAACTTGCCAAAACTTTGTTTTATAAGACTTAAATTATTTCCAATCCAATGTATACTAAATTTGGTAACAATTGCATTTCTTTGATGAATAGGAATTTTGGGCATTTTTCTCTGTGTTGTATGTTTATATCTTCTATTTTTTCTATCAAGATGCTGGTCCTTTTCATTTTTCATTTTATATTCTAGATATTGAAGCAATGGTAAGTTGGATTGCAAATATCTTCTAGTCTGTTGATTTTCTACTAATTTTATAGTGTTTTAAAAAAAATCTTATAGTGTTTTGGTGACAAAGCTTTAAATTTTATTCTTCTCTAATTTTTCAGTCTTTCAACATATTTGTTCTGATTTTTAACATCTTTTCAAAATTTGTACATAATATTTGTACATATTTATGGGGTACGTGTGTTGTTTTGTTACATGCATAGAATACGTAATAATCATGTCAGAGTATTTAGAATAGCCATAACCTCAAGCATTTTTCATTTCTATATGTTGGGAACATTTCAAGGCTTCTCTTCTATCTATTGTGAAATATACAATACATTGTTGTTAACTACAGTCACCCTACTCTGCTATTGAACATTAGAATTTGTTCATTCTATCTAACTGTATGTTTGTCTCCATTAACCAATCTCTCTTCATTCCTCCCCACCCCACAAACAAACTTCCCTGCGTCTGGTAACTATCCATCTTCTCTCTACCTCCATGAGTTTAGCATTTTTAGCTCCCACATATGAGAACTTACGATATTTGCTTTTCTGTGCCTGGCTTTTTCACTTAAGATAATGACCTACAGTTCCATCCATGTTGTTGCAAATGACAGAATTTTATTATATTTTATGGTCAAATAGTATTCCATTCCACATCACATATTCTTTATCCATTCATCCATAGATGGAAACTTAGATTGATTTCTTTTTTTTTTTTTTTTGCTATTGTAAATAATGCAGCAAAAACAACAGTGCAGATATCCCTTTGATATACTAATTTCCTTTCCTTTGGATAAATACCCAGTAGATGGCTTGCTAGATTTTATGGTAGTTTTATTTCTAGTTTTTTGGGAAATCATACTGTTTTCCATAACGACTGTACTAATTTACATTCTCACCTACAGTATATAAGAGTTCCCTTTTCTCTCTATCCTCACCAGCATGTTATTTTTTGTCTTTTTAATAATAGCCCATTCTAACTGAGGTAAGATGATATCTCATTGTAGTTTTGATTTGCATTTCCATGATGATTAGTGATGTTGAACATTTTTTCATATACTTACTTTTTGGCCATTTGTATATCTTTTTTTGACAAATGTCTATTCAGATCCTTTTTCATTTGCTAACAGGATTATTTGTTTCTTTGCTGTTGAGTTATTTGAGATCCCTTTATATTCTTTATTAGTCCCTTGTTGGATATATAGTTTGCAATTTTTTTCTCCCATTATTCAGGTTGTCTCTTCAGTCTGTTGATTATTTCCTTTACTGTGTAGAAGCTTTTTAGTTTAATATAGTCCCATTTGTCTATTTTTGTTTTTGTTGCCTGTGCTTTTGAGGTCTTAGCCATAAAACACTGGCATAGACCAGTATCCTGGAGTATTTTCCCTATATGTTCTTATAGTAGTTTTATAGTTTTGGTCTTATGTTTAGGTCTTTAATGCATTTTGAATTAGTTTTTGTATACGATGAAGGATAGATGCCTCATTTCATGCTTTTTCATTTGAATATACAGTTTTCCCAGGACCATTTATTGAAGAGGGTGCCCTTTCCCCAATGTATGTTCTTGGTGACTTTGTTAAAAATCTTTTGGCTATAAATACATGGATTTATTTCTGGGTTCTCTCTGGTGTTTCACTGTATCTATTGGTCTTACCCTCATTTCAATTACACTTCTATCATTCCCACAACCTACAACTAGACTGTTTATTTTTTATTTATTGGTATAAAACCCCAAATATACCACAACCCAATAGCTGTTTTGCTAATACATGTTCTCCTTAATTCTGTAATCTTTCATTATTTCACCAGAAAGAACATCATTACTGATTTATTCAAGTTTCATGATCTTTACTTTTACATATATATAAATGACAAATGCAGGAGAAGAAAAGTACACAATATATTTACTTGATGTTATAAGAAGTATAATCTCTAACCTAAAGAGAAAAATAATGAAGAAGAGATGTAAAAACAAATAATTTTGCTGGAGGAAACAGGAAACTGAGTTTTTTCAGTTGCCTATTTATTTCTAAGTGAAATAGGAGGCAAATTACCTGCTGCAAAAGTAGAAAGACTATAGAATTGTGGTAAACCAAAAGCACAAATGGGAAAAATAGAAGTTAAGTTTTTATTTCTACAGAAAATTGAAATTACATTTGGCTATCTTTACCTCTATTTTCAACATGGTGTGTGTGTGTTTGTGTTTTATTATGTACTTCACTAAGTATGATATACTGCAATTTTCTGGAAATGCAGCAGAACAAGATAGACAGACATCATTTACCTCCAAGAAGCTTAGAATCTATGAGAAGAGATAGATATTTTTAAAAAACTGTAGTGATAAAATGACTATTCATTTATAGTTGTAATAATTTCCTCAAAAGAAAAGCAGATTGTATAATGAAAGCATGAAATATAGTCAGTTGATCTAACCTGGTATAATTTCCTGAAGATTGATGGAAAAAAAAGTTGCTAGTTAAAAGAAAAATACCATGGGGTAGGAGAGAAGAATATTGCAATAATTAAGTTTAGCATGTAATGGCAATTA
Source organism: Lepilemur ruficaudatus (assembly GCA_963574885.1). Classification (NCBI taxonomy): domain Eukaryota; kingdom Metazoa; phylum Chordata; class Mammalia; order Primates; family Lepilemuridae; genus Lepilemur; species Lepilemur ruficaudatus. Next base: position 7,827 of record CAUYRT010085265.1, read on the forward strand.
AATGGAAAGATGTTTGTTTGCTGCAAATAAGTAATCAAACAAAGGATCTACTTCTACAGATCTACTTCTATTTCTACAGGGTTTTTTTTACATCTTATAAGAATTTGAAAGATGTTTTTAAATGTTAAAGATTTTGAAGAATGTCTTAAATTTTAAGATTTGGAAGAATCTGGAAGATTGAAAAACATTTAACACTACAAGCGTTTAAGTGAGATGGAAATATCGACATGTTAGCAATTTAAGTCCAGCTATTACAGGGACAATTATTGTTTTGAAAGAGAAGACAATATTATATAGGTAGAAATGTGTTTGCAGGTTATTGCAATACTCCAAATAAAAACAATGATAAATTATTCCTTAGAAAGAGTGAGGTAAAGATGATCTTTCTTTTTCTTTTGTTGTGTCAGCCTGACACAGCTGCAGCCATCTTGCAACCAGCTGAGGATGAAGCCATGCTAAGGATGGCAGAACAAAGAAATGTAAAGAACCTAGGTCCTTGAATCAACTAAGTCTGAAGCTGAACTAGGATTTCTAATCATGACAACTTAAGCTCAATAAAAAGACCTCTATAGTAGAATGGGGACTTTCATGAAAGCTGACCAAGTATAAGTTCTCAGAGCATTGGATTTCTTCAGGACTTAAGATTCCTTCTTAAGTGAGAAAAAGCCTTAAAGGTTTATAAGAAATGCCTTGAAAGTTTGTGATTTACAACCTGCATTATTCAAGTCTTGGGCATCAGAGGCTTAGTCTTGATTTTATAAATGAAATATCATTTATAAGAAACTATAAAGAACACTAGTTTATGGGTAGAAAATTAATAAAACAGATTCTGTCTGTCTGAGGGTCTTATATAATGAAAAAGACGACTAGAAAAATATATCAGATATTTAAAAATTCAAGTTGATGATAATGTGGATATAGTTTAATTTGAATTTTCACTTGACATGTGAAGAATCATTATCATACAAATACCCTGCACTTTTCTTGGATCAATTATAATAGGAAGGTATTCTGTATTTGTTGTTAAGGGTGATCTGCCAGATCGTGAAGTTGACCAGCTCCTACAGATGATCAAGGTCCAAAAGAAGGATTGACTTAAACTTATTGGAGAAGAATTAGCACAACTAAAAGATCAGAGATTGAATAAATCTCAGAAGGAAATTATGAGGTCACCACAGAACTGTTTAGCTCAGTATGCAAAGAAGTTCCAGAATATATTTCAACATAGTCCACAGACATAAGGTACAAATCTCACTTCAGATGATACAGAAGAGAACAGAATCCTACTTTGAAAAATAAAGTAATTGATACAAAATTAAAATTGCTTATTTAATATATATGTATTTTAAAATGATGGCGGCTTGGGATATAATGGCAGCAGTTGGTCTCTGGTTGGGGGAAGTTAATTAGAAAGGAGTATGAGGAAACTTTTTGGAGTAATTAAATCTTACATGCTTTGATTAGATTGGTAGTTATGTTGGGGATATATATCTGTCAAACTAAAGCTGTACAATTAAATCATGTACATTTTAGTATGTAAATTGTGCTGCTGCCGTAAAGACAAAAGTCTCAAAAAAGTTAATTTTTTATGTAAAAATTTGACAATTGGTTGAAAGAGAGAAGTAAGAAAAATTAAGTACGACTTTCAACTTTTCTTGCCTGAATAGCTGTTTTAAACAGTGATTTTGGTGTAGAAAGGTAAAGCTTCATGGCGTGTGGTAGATTGGAGAAAAGAATATATAGTTACTCCAGTATTTTACTTATTGAACTTTTTGTTCCTGAGGTTATGCAGGGAGGTGAGGAATTGGATCTAAGAGAAATGTGTAGTTGAGTTATAAACCTGGGAAGACCTATGTATGTCTAGTAATTGACAACATAGGGGTAACTGAATGTGTCTAGAGATAGAATATAACACTGAAGAGAGAAGAAAATCTAGACTGAAAACTGGACAAATTTCAACATTTTAACTTTGGGCCAGAAAAAGAGACTAATTAAGTGGCAGCCATAATGATGAGAGAAAAACAATTTAAACCTCGGCTTTCCATAAGGAGAAAATGGCCAAATCAATTAAGTCTAATAAAAATTCAGAATTAATGAAGACTGAAAAGTGCCCATTACATTCAGGAAGTTGGAAGTTATTGATGATTTCAATGATAATAGCTGTAGAGGTACAAGGAAGTCTATAATTTTTAAGTTTGGAGACATTAAAGAACGTTTGAATGCTAATGGAAATGATCTGATATGGAGTGAGATGATTGAAGTTACAGGAAAGTAAGAGGTAGGTGGAGACTCAACATTATTGATAGAGAAGAACGGGCTAAGATTTAGAAGATACGTAAAAGATGATTCTGAAGATTGGCAATTTTAAAAATTATTATTGGAGGAAATAATAATAAGTAGAGATTAAAATAAGTGTGCTGATTTGATGCCAATTGCAGGAGTTTTAACTGAATGACTTATTTTCTAAATAAAGAGCATTACAAGGTCATCCTTTTAGTGTCTGGTTAGTGGTTGATCACAGTACAGGTGGTCTGATGGTCTAGAGAGGTGAGGGAGTGAGCTGACTAGAGATTTCCTTGTAGAATTGAGGTCATGTTTGAGCTCTTTACTGAACCTCTTTACGTTTATATAACATATATGCACAAGGTGAAATGCAACTGAAGTTCAAGCAGGGCTTTTTCTTAGAAAAATGAAATTTTAATTACATAGAAATTCTATGTGGAAATGGAGTGATTTACTTGTCACGCTGATAATATTTTCACATCTTTACTAAATATTTATAATGGTATGTTAAAAATATACCTGGAGAACTTTAATTGATGGCAGTGACCGAGTGCTAACATAGAAAGGGAGAGGTCAGTGCCTCTGAAAGAAGACTTTATTACATTTTCCCAGAGAAAGGGATATGCTATGCCATGTAGGGCTGCAGGAGAAATACCTGGTTTGGTCAGGAAGAAGCAGGAGCAAGGGAAAAGTGTAGGCCAAAACCTTTATTGGGGTTTCTGCAGAAAAGGTAAGGCAGGGCAGAGTACACTGTTTAGGATTGGCTAGTTTGAGTAATTTCCATGGACTGTATGGGTGATCTCTTGTTGCCTAGGACCTGGTTATGGGATGATTTAGGATATAATAAATATTGACCTGGTGTGTGAGAGTTAGATAAGGTGGTGGTTGAGTCTATAGATTCAGCATTGGTTGGTTAGCATATGAAAGACAAGTTCCTGCCAGGCCAAGCCCTTTGCTATCTCTAGGAATTGACTGGCCCTGGTAGGGACAGTCTGTTTTCTGATAGCAAGCTTTTTAAGAAGTGAAAAACATTATAAAATACACAAAATATAAAAAACAATTAATACAAAGGGTGTCAATTTACATTTTTGTGTTAGTTTTCTCTGAGAAATTCCAACTAGTCATTCTAAGTCCAAAAGAAAATAATGGGTAATTGTTTCATCCTATATTTCGAGTTTTCCATGTTTTTTAAATATAAGGAGTAGGGAGAACAAAGAGTAGTAAGTTTAAAATAATTTGCAGAGAAGTGATTACATTAACAAAATGTGAAATTTAACATAGGTAGGAAGAGACTGTTGGAGAAGGAAACAAAAGAGAACATGACAGGTGAGTTTCTGAGTAAGCAAATTTGAAGAATTAGATTATGTTTAGAGAGTGGGACGTTTGAATTTGTGATTTTGTGGGTGATAAGTTTTGAATATTGATAGGTGCCAAGCAATAAGAATGTATAACTTCATTGAAGAGAAAGTGTCCAAGGAGCTGAAACGTTACAGTTGGACAGATCATCAGTGTGAAATGTGAAAACATCTAGGATGATGGCAGAAAAATTCTGGTGGAAAGAAAAAGAATATGAGTTAGTGACTGAAGTCTTTAAATAATGAGAAATGGCGAGGAACTAAGTAAATGACAGAAATAACAAGGAGAATATAATTTTCTGACTGTGATTTTGAGATAAAAATACAAGTTCTCCACCATTGGCTTTTAATGTTCAACAGAACTCACACTGGTTTCTTTTGAATTTAGAGATATAGATCAAAACAAAACAGCTGAAAGAAATATTAAGCACAAAGGGTATTCTTAAGCAGCTCCTTTTGGGTAGACGGTCATAAGTCTTAGGAAGAGTGAGGACTGTTTTAAGCTTCCTTAATTGCCTTAGTACCCTTTAGTTAACTGTAGTACTAAGGTCCCTGCCTAATGGGAAGTACTGTATATGTTTAGCCTGTATTGTATATAAATATACAATGATGCAGAAAGAGAGCTCTGTGTCACTCGCCAGAAAGAAATGTAAGGCTCCACAAACAGGCAGGCAGTGCAGATTTTACTCTCCAGAGAACTCCTGCTGCTGCCCAGGAGTGAGAGCCCTGTGTGAGTAACCTCCAATAAACAAATCTAACCCAGCAAGCTGGATTTGTCTGGATCATTTCTTTGGTCTCTTGGCACCATCTCAGTTTGGAGTGTGGCTTTTCTATTAATATACCATCCTGGGATTTTCCCAAAATAGATTCTCGGTGGAGAAGGAGGAGGGGCATTAATATAATTGCAATGACATTGGGATCAGAACCTGGATGTATGTAAGATGTGAAAGAATGCACTTGAGAGAGTGTAAGGTAGATGGTGTAAAGGTTATCAACATTTGAGTCTTAGAGATGGAAATAAAATTCAGAGGTGGCAAGAGAGGGAATTTAAAAAATGTTTTGCAGTAGGATTTCTGAAAGGCATGAGGAAAGATGGGAGGAGACAGGATTGGATACAGAGCAAGAAAGACCAGATCGTTTTAAGGATCACAGTAGACCAGAATATAAATCACAGGAAGGGGTGTTACTACATTCATCATTGGCCTATAAGAGATGTATTAGGGTCATGGTAAATTTCTTTTTGATGATGTCTTGGCAGTTTGTGTTTATGATAAATTGTCTGCACTCTCAGAAGGAAGTCCTGCTTTTCTTTCATAGGAGTTGGCGTCTACATGGGTGCAGTAACTCTGAGTAGATGATATAAGTGTTGGTCACTATAAGACAGGAAATTTCTCTAAGAATATTAACTTTAACTTCAAAATAGATTCAAATAAGGTGAAAAATTATTGTCACTTCATTCCTGTTAAACGTCTTTATGCTAAATATTATTGAAACGATAAATCATTCCTTTTCAACATAGAACTTATTAACCCTACCTTAGTGTCTGCTTCTTGGAGGACTCAAATTAACAAAGGCACCAATTTTCAATAACAGAATGAGAACTAAGAGTACTGTAAACTCTAAACAGTGTCATGTCATTGAACTATAACATTGGACATATTTTGCATGATAGACTAAACATATGCTTTTGATATTCGGTCTTTGACTAGGCACTAAATGAATGAATGAAGTTTATACTTTATATTACTATATTTAAACCCAGCTTTCAAGAAGTAACACAGTAGTGAAATGATTGTTTTATCTTCAAAAACTTAACTAAATTTGCCAAAATGATCTTCTGTAGGTGTGTATGTGAAATCTGTCATGAAAGTCAAAAGATGCTAACAATACTACTTATTGCTAAATAATGTATTAGAGTACTAGTGTAGAAAACTTGTAATTTTACAAAGGCATTTTATATAAGTACATCATGGAAACTAAAGCAAATATGCCAAGCAGTTGATATCTAATACACCCTCACAAAAGTATGTTTTAATGTGTTCTTTCACAGAAAAAAAAAAGAATTCTTTGAAAAGAGTAGATAAAAAGAAATCACGGTGGTAACAAATAAGATATTATCAGGAGAATTCAAACTAAAACACTATCATGTAACATTACACACTTGTTAGAATGGCAAAATTCAGAACACTGATAACACAAAATGCTGGCAAGCTTATGGAGCAACAGGAACTTCCAAACATTGCTGGTGGGAATGTAAAATGGTACAGCCACTTTGGAAGACCATGTGGTGGTTTCTTACAAAACTGAACATATTCTTATCATACTATTCAGCAATTGTACTTGTTGGTATTAACTCAAATAAAATTGAAAAATATGCCCACACAAAAACCTGCACAAAAATGTTTATAGTAGCTGCATTAATAATTGACAAAACCCATAAGCAACAAGATGTCCTTCAGTAAGTGAATGGGCAAACTGTGGTACATCCAGACGATGGAGTATTATTCAGCAATAAAAAGAAATGAGCTATCAAGCCACAAAATATAGAAGAACATTAAATTCATATTACCAAGTAAAAAAAAGCAATCTGAAAATGTTACATAGTGCATTATTAAAACTGTAAGATACTCTGGAAAAGGCAAAACTATGGTAAAAAGATCATCGGTTGCCAGGGGCTAGAGGGAGGGCAGGGATAAACAGGCAGAGCACAGAGGATTTTTAGGGTATTCAAACTGTCTATTATGACTTGTCATAATAGATATTATGATAACAAGTATTATGATTTGTCAAACTGTCTATTATAATAGTAGAAGCACATCATTATACATTTGTCAAAACCCATAGAATATGCAACACTAAGAGTGATCTCTGAGGTAAATGGACTTTGGGTAATAATTTTTTGCCACTGTAGGTTCTTCAGTTGACAAATAATACCACTCTGGCTGCAATGTTGGCAGTGAGAAAGGCTGAGTATGTGTGGATGAAGGAGATATATGGGAGACCTTTACTTTCTGCCCAATTTGCTGTGAACCTCAAACTTCTCAAAAAACAAAGTCTATTTTTAAAAATCAAGCAATAAAGATAATCTCTTGATAAAGATTCAAATACACAAATCATAAGGTAATCTCATGCCATTATATATAAAACACCCCTCAAACAAATGGGCTTTTCATAAAAATGCTCAGTGTGAATTTGTTGGAGTAGTTAAAGGTTACAGTTAAAAAAAGAAAAGAATTGTCTAAAAAATACATTTTTTCTACCTATTAAAACATCTAACCAGGATGAACAGTTTTTAGAAGTTTAATTTTCTCCAAGATGCAAAGAAGGAAACATTAGCTGTACCTTTTCAAACTTTGTTGTCTTATTTCCAACTAACTGCTTTGCAATTATGTCAATGAGCATGAGCTGAATCCACTATTAAGTTAAAAATGCAAAATGGAAACTTTGCAACAAACGCCACCATTCAGACTTCAATGAAATAATCTAGGATTTGAGCTGATTAAATCTATATGCTCACTTAAGTCCTTTACTTTTCCTTTCTGTTCTATGATCAATGCACTTTTATGATATTATACTTACAGTCATGTGCAGCATAACATTTCAGTCAATGATAGATCGTATATACAAAGGTGGTTGCGTAAGATTACAGCGGAACTGAAAATTTTCTACCACCTTGTCATGTTATAGCTGTCTTACCGCTGTACTTCAGTGTACTACTTGTGTTTTGGTGATGCTGGTGTAAACAAACCTACTGTGTTGCCAGTCATATAAAAGTATAGCATAAGCAGTTAGGTACAATACATAATACTTGATAATTATGATAAAATAATGTTAGATATATTTATGTATTTACTATACTTTTATCATTATTTTAGAGTGTATGCTTTCTAGTTATATATAAAAAGTCAACTGTAAAACAGCATCAGGCAAGTTCTTTAAGAGATATTCCAGAAAAAGGCATTGTTATAGGAGATGACAGTTCCAGGCATGTAATTACGCCTGAACATCTTAGAGTGGGACAAGATGTGGAGGTTAAAGACCGTGATATTGATGATCCTGTCCCTGTGTGGGCCTAGGCTACTGTGTGTGTTTGTGTCTCAGTTTTTAACCAAAAAGTTTTAAAAATTAAAAAAATTAAAAAATAGAAAAATAAGGATATAAAAAAAGAAAATTTTATACAGCTGGACAAAGTTTTTGTGTCTTAAGCTAAGTGCTCCTATAAGAGCCAAAAAGTTTAAAAAATTTTAAAGTTTATAAAGTAAAAAAGTTACAGTAAGCTAAGGTTAATTTATTATTTTATTATTATTTTTACTCAGGATATTATGGGGGTACAAATCTTTTGGTTACATGGTAAATAATTCTATGCTTCATCTGGAACCAGAGAAGACCTCGTATAGCCAAAGCAATCTTAAGCAAAAAGAACAAATTGGGAAACATCAGTCTGCCAGACTTCAAACTTTACTAAAGGTTAATTTATTATTAACAAGGAAGAAAAAATGTTTTATGATTTTAGTGTAGCCTAAGTGTACAGTGTTGATAAAGTCTGCAGTAGTGTACCATGATGTCCTTGGCCTTCGCATTCACTCACCACTTACTGACTCACCCAGAGAAACTTCTAGTCCCACAAGCTGCATTCATGGCACTCCCCTATACAAGCGTACCATTTTTGATCTTTTATACTCTATTTTTACTCTACTATTTTATGTTTAGATATATTTAGATATACAAACACTTTTCATTATGTTATAATGGCTTACAGTATTCAGTACAGTAACATGCTATACAGATTCATGGCCTAAGAAAAATAGGCTATATCACAAAGCTTAGGTGTGTAGTCGGTTATACCATCTAGGTTTGTGTAAATACACTCTATCATGTTCACACAACAATAAAATTGCCTAGCAACTTATTTCTTAGAATTTATTCCCATCATTAAGCGATACAGGACTGCATTTTCATATTGTGTTAGGGAAGCCATAGAAGCTAATTGCAGAGCTGAATTCCTATCACCCATAATATCAGGTCTTAATTCTTCTACACATAACTATTTACTGCATTGAGCCATAGGGATCTTTTAGCTAAACACTTTACATGATTGTTTTTTCACTGAGTTCTAGATGTCATTTGAGGTTTTGGATTGCTGACTAAATGGCACATCTTGCTCTTTAGTGTCTCTCAGGATATCACTTTCCTTATTAATGTCTTGGACAAATAGAATATTAAGGTATTGATTGCATTTGCTCCATTTTAAACAAAGACATACATAATAGAAATTAAATTTTGATGGCATGTAAGATAGAGTTATTTTAGAGTTGAACAGGGGCTGTTCTATTTTTATCTCCAGGAATGCCATGGTATTGAATTTTGTCCAAATAGGCATGAAATGGGCTATCTAATAATTTGTAAAGTGTTTGTAACCCCTAGTTTGAAACCTAAGACAGTCCCCCGGGCCAGCTTGTTTAAAGTTATACACCTATGTGGACTGATAACAGAGACCTGGTTTAACCAGTCACAAAGCCTGGCTTGACTGCATAATTAATGGGTCATAAAAGACTTCACTAGGAAATCTCACCCAAGCATTCCTGAAACCAGGATTTCTCACACATATCTTGGTAGTTCATACTCCAGATACAAAGTGTGACCTGTGAAACTAAGAAAGAATCCTGTGGAACTGTGTCTGGAAGCCTCTTGGCCACAGATGCAAGCACCTGTGCTTTATTTCTCCTGCTGTCCCATATTTATTACCTTGATTCAAGCCTATCATTAGTACACCCTGAGAAGTCTTGTGAGTTCTTTCAATTACCCGACCCTGGGAAATGGTTACAGATGGCTTTAAGCAATGTAGCTAATAATTTCTTTAGTATTTAGCTTCAAGTATATTTTCTCCCAATATTAAATTTCTACTACATAAAACATTTTACAAAAAGTATTTGATAAAATTCAACATCCTTTCTTGATAAAAACTGTCAACAATTTAGTTATAGAGGAAAAGTTCTTCAGCATAATAAAGGTCATTTAGGAAAAACCCACAGCTAACATCATAATCAGTGGGAAGAAACTGAAAGCTTTTCCTCCAAGAATCAGTACAAGGTGAGGATGTCCACTCTCACCACTTCTATTAAACACAGTACTGACATCCAAATCAGAATGGAAGAAGTAAAATTATCCCTATTTTCAGATGAAATAATGCATATGTGGAAATTTCTATATGTGGAAATATCTAAAGACTACCCTTTGCCCCCCCAAAAAGTTAGAACTAGTAAGTGCATTAATTAAAGTTGCAGGATACAAAATCAAGATACAAAAATCAGTTGCTTTTCTTTACACCAATAATGACCTATCCAAAAAAGAAATCAAGGAAATAATTCCCTTTACAACAAAATAAAAAGAATAAACTACATAGGAATAAATTTAATATAAGAGATTTAAGATAAGTATGCTGAAAGCTATAAAACATTAATGAAAGATATTGAAGATCTCAAAATTTATTCTTCCTGTGCAGCTGTGACTTTGTAACCTGTGACCAACAAGTCCCTATTCCATTACATCTTTCCATGCTCACTCCCTAATTTTAATTTATTACTTTTATGTAAGTCTCAGTTTATCTCCGTATGTCTATATATCCATATATGTCCATATCTCCCTATGTCTGCCCTCCTAGGTGTGTCTGTGTGTGGGCGTGTGCATGCATGTGTGTTTATATTAAAATACTGTCCTACAACTCTGAATTTTAAAATCCTTCAATAGAGCATCCTCTTTCTCAAAATAAAATTTGTGTCAGGGCATAAATGTTCTTTATGATAAAAGTCCTGTCCAAATTTCTACGGTTTACTTCTTGGATTTGTTCATATTACATTTAATACCATACTACACACCAGTTTGATTGTACCATAACTGGACCTTCATGCCTATATATTGAATTAATCCTCTTACTCAAACTGTTTTATTTTTTATTTGTTATTTCATTGTTCAACTTGTACTTATATTTTAAGCCATAGCTCTGTTTGTACTATTTTGAAAGCTCTTATGATTGCCGAATATGAACTTTGATTTAAACTATCTATAACATTTTAGACGATCTGTTAAGGATATTGATTAATGACTCTGAACTTAAATTTCTGCATCTGTAAATGGAAAGATTCCTTTATAGAGAAGTAACTATGAGGAGTTAAATGAATATTGATTGTAAAATTGAAAAGTCTAGTCTGGTGCATGATGTGCTTCTCCAGTAGCAAGGGTAAAATTGGAAATAAAGTTTTTAAAAGAAACTTCAGTTCTGGCTATTTTTTCAAATTGTAAATGAACTAATTAAGGATGGCTTCATGAAGGAGTTGAAATTTGTGTTGAGCCTTGAATGGAGGTTAAAGTTTTGCTGGATAGAAAGATATGACAGGAAATTGAGTACTCAATAATTAGCTAGAAAATGTAACTGCAGTTTGTTAGAGGGGCCATATACTGGAGACAAAGCTGTCAAAGTCTACATTTAAAGACTGTAATTGAAATCATGGAGTGGATAAAACTGTTGAAAGAAAGTATGTGCATGAAAAAAAAGAACTCAGAATTAAGTATAGAAACTGAAAGAGTAAGGAAGCGAATAGAAGTATCATGGATAATAATTGTTAGGAAATAATAGATAAAAAGAATGGAAATCACAACAGTCTAATCTCTTAGAAGATTAGGGAGAACAGAGTTTTAAGAAAACTAGAAGAGAAAATAGTGTCAAAGGATGAGAGTGGTCAAAGAAGATAAAAACTGAACAAAACTGCACAAATATTAGCTTTAACAAATAGAGTACAGGTGACTGTGGCCATGCCTCACTAAGTAGGAATGCCAAGTATAAGAATGGATCTGCTTAAGACATGGAGAGTGTTTGAAGAGTTGGAGACAGGCTCACCACATTTTGACTATGGAAGAGATGAGAGAAATGTGATGCTAGCCAGAGAGACAACAAAGTGAATTTTTTTTTTTAATGTTAAGAAGGATCTATTCAATTTCACAAGAAAGTGTATTCCACACTGATTGAGTTTAATGGATATACTGGCATTAATGCCTTGTTTCTTTATATCCTAGGGCTTTTCAGTGACCTTTTCAGATTTTCGTTGCTTAGGACTCACTGGGTTGTTTTTGCTTTCCTTCTTTTTGTTTTTTTTTAACCTCTTGCATGACTCTGGAATATATCACAACCATTTAAAGAATGTCCATATGGAAATTTCCTTGAATTTTCTGAAGCCTTTAAAATTTAAAATATGACTAAACAGCAAAAACATATGTAGTTTGTGTGAAACATCCCTGTTTAATATTCATACCTGAAAAAGGAAGTGATTGTTGGTATCTTAGAATAAAGCCAGACCCATCTTGTATCACATGGGTTATATTCTCAAATAGAAGCTTTGAGGAATATTCTAAAGTCTAGTATAGTAAATCAAACACCTTCAACCAGCATCATTGAGTATTCAGTCTGTGATTTAATTAATTTAGAACTTTTTGTATGACTATTTGAACTTTAGTTCTCAAGTACAAATGAGAAAAAAAAAGCCTACATTTATTGGATTTAATGGTACCACTATTTATACAAAAATTCCTTCTAGTAATGCCATTGCAATGCAATTCCTCAAATTTGACCTTGTGCTATATCTTGCTTCAGTGGCTCAACCCTACTGTTTCCACTGATTAGAATGTCTTGCTTTTTTTCTCAAAGCTTCTATTTGAGAATGATGTTCATTTATGATCAAAGTCACTTCTTGTGAATGCATTGTTTACTTTTTAAAATGTTCATTCTTTAAAAGTGACATCTTTTTTATATTCTTATTATATGTTTTAAGTAACATTTAACTTATCTACAATTTCTTGTACAAACCTCATTCCAATTCCATTAATGACGAAAACTATGTAACAGATTCTGTACTAAGCAATTTCAATAAGAGTACTATAAGAAAGGTGATATCATTATTGTTAATTTACAGATGAAGAAATTGAGAAATGGAGATGGTCAATGGCTTACCTAAGATCTTGAACCCAGTAAAGAATGAAGCTTGATTTAGAGGCTCAGTGTGTCATGGTAATGAGATGGTGTTTCATCCTGTAGGGTGAGGGAAATGGTAGGTGAATTTTTGTTTTACAAAGATCATTGTGGGAGCTGTTTCGTTTGAAACAGGGTAAGACAAGAGGCAGGAAGCCCATTAGGCAGTTATTGAAGTAATCCAAGTAGGAAACAATATAGCTGAAACAAATGCCTTGACTGTGAATTGGGAAGAAGGACTCATAATCTTGGTATACTAAGGAGATAGTCTAGGTAAGACTGGATGACTGGGCTGAAGATATGAAGATGAAAAAGGTGCCGTGGATGGCTTTGAAGTTGGTGGTGGGCAACTAGCTGAATGTTGATGGTTTCCATTTGGATGATTATTGTCAAAAGACCCTTTAGGAAAGAATGATGATCAATAATGCTTTAGACACGTTAAAATTAAATTGCCTCTGAGACTTCCAAATACAAATATCCAGTGGATAGTTTAATATAAATGTCTTGAACTCAGAGAAAAGGTCCAGTTGAATGTCAGGTTTGAGCATCAACAACAAGGATATGGTAGATGACTACTAGACGTTAATTAAATCACCCAGGGATAAATTCTAGAGTATGATGAAAAACGTTTGAAGATTAAACAACTAACATGTCTGATGTGTGGGTCCAAGACCCAGTGAAAATTATATAAACACAAAAAATTAAGAAAGGAGAGCATTTCACAAGTGGGTTGTAAGCAGTGCTGAATTTTGAGTCAGGTGTTGATTTTAGGTAAGCTAAAGACTAAAAATAGCAAATGGCTATGGTAACTAGAAAGGTTTTGGTGACCTTGCTATCAGTTTCAGGAATTTAACAAATGCTGTACTTTAGTGGAATAAGGAGTAATTGGAAGGGGAGAAAGTTGGGACTATGAATATTAGCTACTAATTACAGCTATAACAATGGAATAGCAAGCAGAGGAGTATTTAAGATGGCAAGAAACTGTGTGTGTGTGTGTGTGTGCGTGTGTGTGTGAGTGTTGTCTATGAAAAATTGTACCTATTGAGTCATATAGACAAAGAAGACTTTACTCAAGACTATTGCAACAGAGGAGAGTTAAGACTATTGGAATAGAGGAGAAAGGTGGAACTGAATGACACTGAAAACAAAGATAGGAAAATTTTTAAACCCTGGGGTAAGCTAATAGGAAAGCACTAGAAGGCATTCACAGGAGGTTGGTCAATTAGATCAGGCTATCTGTGTTTGCTAATTGGCACTTAAATTAGGTTCTTACCTTCCCATAGAGACTAGGAGATAGAGGCCCTTTCTCTATTTTTCTTGAACAAAGGGATGGATCCCACACCCTTGAAAAAGATATCCCTAGGTGGTAAGAGATTTCCATCTCAAAGGATCAAAGAAAGGATTTACAATTGTAAATTTTCTAAAGTAAATGCTCTAAGAAAATGGAGGTGAGGGGTCTATAGTCAGGAAAAAGCTTGCCTAAAGTTTATCTAAGCTGAGGGGAACCTTCAGGCAGTCTTGGTCAGTGTGTATACATACATGTGTGCCCTAAGATCAGACATTTTAAACTAAGGCCACGAACCTGGGTGGAGGGTTCTTTGGATTGAGTTTTCAGAGGAAGCAAGATGAGTGAGGGGTCAAGATTTGGCAGGAAAAGAACCATCCGTATCTTTATATTTGTGGAAAAGCATGAGAGTGGGTGCTAATATAGTTAATTTTAAATGGAAAGGCAGGAAATAAAGGAAGTTCCCAGTGATGGGTCTATCAAGGATTTTAGCTCAACAGTGATCTATACTTACATGTAAACAATAAGCTATTTCCTAACTTCTGAGATCATGCACAAAGAGGTCTTAAAGGAGAGAAGAGGAAAGAGGTAATTTTGGAGCTAGAGGTGTCTAATAGGTGATTAGCTTTAAAGAGCCCTAGGACATGATGGAAGACCAGGTAAGTAAGAAAGAGGAAAAACTTACAGAAAACTAGGGACGGTAGTATTGATTCATTCAAAATATGTGAGACAAACTAGGTATAACCACGCTGTGTGCAGGGCACACAAAAACCTTTAAGATGGACAGGCAAGCAATGATCAACAGATTATGCAGAAAAAAAATCATTTAGTTATATTGGGCAGAGGACTGCCCAATAGGAGTGGATAAGAGACAAGTTTTTCTTAGAACTGAATATCATACCTTTGCTTCCCATCAGGAGAGGGAAAAAAAATCTATTAAGGCAGAAAAAAGCAATGGGTGTTTAAAAATATATTCTGATGAAGTCCCTGATTTTTCCTTAAGCCTCTACCTACTTCCCCATGAGCCACGACCACTGTACAAGAGCACACAGGCCTGTGAGGCCGTAGCAATCTGCATCTGAAAACTTGGGGTAAAAAAAGAAAATAATAGAGCTAGCTTCCCCTAATTAAAGAATTGCTGCTTCTTCTACTTCTTCTTTCTTGTCCTTAAGTAATGTAAGAACAAGAAAGTAATTCCGGAGGACCAGCATTTTGATTCTGTCATTAAATGTGTAACTTTCTGCAAATTACTTAGCTTCTTTGTACGGTGGTTTCCTTATCTTTAAAATTGAGTGTGGGCTACAGTGTTCTCAAAAGTGCCTTTCACATCTGAAACTTTATGATTCTTGCTACTTACTTATCTATATATTAGTATTGACCCCTCACACCTTGAAAGAAGAATCTGCTTAGAGTACTTATACCTAGGAACACCATGAAAATACAATGCAATAAATTAAAATTAGGTCATAAATCCTTCACTCCTTTTGTCAACCAATATTTCAAGCAAAAATCACCAGGAATAATTTTTTTCTTCCTTACTTTTACTGAAGTATAATTTACATGTCTTCCTTACTTTTAGTCTCCTTGTCTTTGAACAAAATTTGAAACTCATCTCTATCACCTTATGCCACCTAAACATGTTAATTTTTATATAATAGATGAAACTATATTTTCTAGTGTCATTCTTTTAATCAAACACTGGATGAATATAAAATGTCTACCAAAATTGTCTACAAAGTAAATATAAATATTTTAATGCTGGTAATAGTTTAACATAAAATTTTGTACAAAGTAGGTACTCAGGCTTAAAAATAAAAATATAAAAACAAACAACAAAAAAACCCCAAGTCAAAACAAAGCAAAACAAAAACCTGAAAGGATTAACACAAATCAGCAAACATGGCTCGAATGTCCTCTGTAACGCTAAATCCCAAGATGGCTATGTGGGGATCTAAGACACTTGCCCCCCTCCAAGGTTCACTGAAAAATCACTGACATGGGGTAGATTGATCAGTAGGAGGAAAAAGATACAAATTTGTTTTATTTAATCCTCAGAATGAGGATTCAACTCCTCAGTGATGTACAGTGGGTTTTAAAGAATGGAGCCTTGAAAACAGAAAATAGAAAAGTTTTGTGAGGGAGAGAAGAGGCTTGACTAGCCTAGATGGTCTTATTATTTAGGTGAAATCTTACAGGTAGCAGCCTTCAGAGAGAATAGATGGTAAATGTTCCCCCCCCACCCAAGACCTTTAAGCATGTCAGAATCTCAGTTAATCTTTTCCAGATTGGGAAAGGAGAGACCTGGCTGCATTCTCTGCAGATGTAAATTGCACTTGTCCCTGCCCCCCAAAAAGACAGCTTTGCAGTGTTACTACTATCTGTGAGACTCATGGCAGACGTCTCAAAATATGTCAAAGAAATAAATTTTGGGGAAAACTATTTCTAATTTCCTTCAGCTACTTAAAAACAGATCAAACAACAAATCCAGAGGAAAATTCTGCTCCATTAGGAACGAAGCAGTTAAGTTTTAACTTGGTGGGCACAGTCAGCAAGTGAATATAGCTCACATCCAACAGGAAACACCACTCTATCCATTACTGTAGCTCACAGACCATGAGAAGGATATGACGCACAAGTGAGCTTCAGGCACTGGTTGATGAAGAATGTGAGATCATTAATGACCATATAAAGATTAAAAACAAGGCACCCCTGAGAGGCTCGAAGTGCGAGAAAGTGAAGCAAGTAACTTGGCGGAATTAAGAACCTTTTCTTTCTAAATTTCATTCAGTAACATGGCATAAACTTTCATCCTTGTGGAATTTTTAAAAAAGGATTAATATCTGAACTTTCTTGAGAAAGTTTTAGTAAAGATGAACCATCATATTAATAAAGGACAAAACAGATGATTTCAGCTGTTATTTATGTAACATAGATCTCTTAATTTATCTTTGTATTTATAACAAAGTCATTTCTAGTGGACTTGCCATTCAATTTGTCTTGAGTTATTTTCTGCAAAGAAATCTACTGACCTTTCAGTATTGTCAAGCGTTGTTTGTTAACATAGCTACCTATTAAGTATCTTGTGTTTTCTTGAATTATATTAGAAAAGAATTAGGCCCTCACGGCCTAATCACTTCTGAAAGGTCTCACTTTTTAATTAGAAAATGATTAGTAAGGGCAAAAAAAATGATGTTCCTTTAAAATCTTATTATGGTACTTACCAAAGATAGAGGTTTATGAACAGTCCTGGCATTTCCCAAAAGGGTGTTGTGGTCTAGAAACCTTTGGTAAAGGCCTGTAGCCTTGTTCTATCAGTCCTATGTACTCAGCTTCTTCCTTTTTAGTAGGATCTCATTCCAGAACTATTCTACTGGAATCTCAGACATTTTTAATGCAATTATTTTTGAAATGGATTACTTAGCCTGCTGCCTGTATGAAGCATGCAAGTTGACTCAGTTGACTTCTTTAAGGTAAAGGATAACAAAACATTTTACCCCAAAATATAATTTTCAACATATTTGGAGATGGTAGCCTAGAGAGTCAGTATACAGAAGTAACTCTATAAAGCTGCCTTGTGGGATGAGGGTGGGATTTGCATCTGTAGAGAATCTACATTGATACAGCCAGGTTTTTCTCCGAGGCCTTCTCTTGTCTGGATCTAGGAAAGACTAACTGAGACTTTGACACATTTAAAGATCTAAAATGAACATTTGCCATCTATTCTTTCTCAGGGAAGCTACCCATGAGGTTTTGTCTACATAACAAGACCACCTTTGCTAGCCAAGCCTCCTCTTCTCATCCTCCCATAACCTGTCTTGTTGTTATAACTTTAATCTACCTTTTGTGAGTTAATTTTTACCTTCTGAGGGTGAGGGGGAAGCTTTCCTTTGCCCTCACAGACAGGTAATCCAAGCTTTTATTAATTTTCAGCTGTACCACCGTGTAGTAACCTATCAAGCCAAGGACGTCCTTGAATGTTCCCAAGTTGCATGTTTACATCATTATGATGTTTGTGATTGCCTTCTTTAATTTTGTAGTGGGATTTTCTTAGTGGCATTCCTTGGTATTTAAAATATTATCACTTTTTATTTCTTTTGGTTATTCTTTGTAATTAGAAATGCTATTAATAATATGTCTAGCCTAAGACCAACTAATGCAGATATGAAATGCTCTCCTATATGTAAAAACTTTGAATTTTTGTACATTCCATTTGCTGTATGAATAGAAGCTTAAAATAGCGGTTAAGAGCATGTTATCTGGAACCACATTACCTGATTCAAATTCTTAACCTGTCAGTAGGGACCTCTTCCAAAATCTTTCAACTCTGAGCTGAAAGAAGAAGTTTCAGCTGAGAAGAAACCAGCAAAACATTCTGGCAACATGAAAAAACAAGCTAGTTTGACACCCCCAAAGGATCCCAATAGATCCACAGATAGGCACCCTGACCAAAAAGAAATTGTCAAAATGTCAGAAATGGAGTTCAGAATGCAGATGGCAAACAAGATGAATGGAATTGAAGAGAAAGTTGAAAAACAACACAAAGAAGCCTAAAATTAATTTAAGATAGATAAAAGACTGAAATGTAAGGCATGAAACCATAGAATTTTAGAAGAAAACACAAGAAAAACTCTTCTAAACATCAGCCAAGGCAAAGAATTTATGACTAAGACCCCAATGGCAAATATAGCAACAACATAAATAAATAAATGGGATTTAATTAAATTAAAATCTTCTTCACAGCAAAGGAAATAATCAACAAGGTAAATAGACAACTTACAGAATGGGAGAAAATATTCACCAACTATATACATTCAACAAAGTTTTAATATCTATAATCTATGAAGAAACTCTCTGAGGAGGAGCTCTTAGCAATGGCCACAATCAAGAGGGCAGACTAAACAGATACCTTAAAAATAAAAGTTTATCAGCCTTTTCCAGCAAATCTGCTGGATATTCTGAAATTTTGTTAGGAAATACAATAGAAATCTATTAGTATTATTTTAATGAATATCCACAATCATTTGTTACATCCAGCAGAGCCTGGAGCCCAGCAATGACCTAGGTCTTCTTGTATCCAATCTTGTCTGATCCTCCTTTTTATATCCCTTTGCACATCTTTTTTTTTCCTTTGCACATCTTTAAAATTAAATGCAGCTATATTATTCTTTTGCTTGACTATTTTCTAGGCATTGACCATAGTGCTGCAGGTACAAAAATGAATAAAATGACAAAGCCTCTGTACTCCAACAGATAAGTCTATGCATGTGAGCATAGTCCATGGCTATTTAACTCATTTTAATCAACATTATTTTCACTGTAACTACTCCTCATTGTGCAACATATTGTGATCTAGCTTATTTTGGTCTTACCATCTTTTATATATGGAACATCTTTTGGCATTTATATGTAACTCTTATTTTTCCTTCATGATTCTGCTCAATGAGTACATCTGTAAACCACATCTCTTCCTTCCTCTAATCCCTCCATATGCTAATTAGGGAAAAAGATCTCATCCAAAATGATATTTGACTTATCGCAAAAATTTAAAACTGCTTAGTAAAGTATCCTAAATAATTATTACTACCACGTACATAAACATTTTGTAATTTGCAACAAATTCCATACATAATTAGAATGCATCATATGAAGCAGTGAATAGGGATCACATTTTTAAAAAGTATTAGTTAATTTCATATGCCTTCGGTGTAAAGGAGTCTAAATTACACTTGGAAAAGTATGGATAATTTCCAAAAGGTATTAAAATATGTATTTCCTTTCCTTAACATAATTATGTAAAGTTCTTATTTGCAACCATATTCTTTAATAGATGCTTATTGAGATGCAAGTTTTACTGAACACTAGCTTCTCAGGCAAAAACCAGCTCATCTTCAATTAACATATGGTTTCTTACTTTATTACTCTAAAACTTACTTGCAAAATATTTTATATATTAATTTGAGATTAAGATCATTACTACCACAGTAGTAACTCTTCCTGTTTTAGGTATCATATGTGTCTATAAAATCAAACGTTGTCTGTAATATAAATATCTCTGTCCTTAATAAAGTGAGTTCTGTGGGTTAAGATTCTGATAAATAAAGATTTCTAGGGAATAAGAAGCTAATTTCAAAAAGCACAGTAGAAAATTTATGTTCTAATATTTTGTTATATTCTTTTTTATTTTTATTTCTTTGTGTGAAGGGATGTCTATCTGAACTGTATATTTCATAGTTCTGTTCCATTTACAAGGAGAGAAACTAGAGCAAGCGATGTAAAGGTAAATTAGTGTTTACTGGGAAAAATTTAAAAGTGGCAGTAAAACAGAATGCACATAATTCCCCACTGTTCCATTATTACACAGGGAAACATACTTAAACTGGGCATTGCTGAACTGGATGAGAGATGGGAAGGCTTCAGAAGAGGGGCTGAATCCACACAAAGCTCTGCATATTTTTATAGAAAGCAGAGCAGGAAATGTCTGGGAGACTGGGAGCTCCTTGGTCTGGAAAATGGACTCGTTAAAGGGGAACTTCTGAAACCCAATGTTATACCAACCTGTTTTACTGAGGTAACTTAGGTTACTGAGGCAGCTCCTTGATAATCTACAGAAACGCAAAGCAATGAACCCTCAGAGCTTCTGAATTTGTCTTTCCACATTCTGATCTTTATATAACCCTGTATTTCATTTTAAAAACTCCAAAATACAGTTTTTAATAATGTCATGGCATAGAATTATGTTGAGTAAATAAACACATCTATAAATATGTGTTCAATATCTGCATCTCTTTGGGCAGACTTGTTTAGAATTAAAGTGTTTAGCTAATTTGTTATTTCCAGTTCCTTGAAGTTTAACTTATTTAGAAATATGAATAGTTTCCATTGTGATTGCACAGAAAAAAATGTGGAAGCAATATATAATTAAAGTTCTCTTTGTTAATAAAGAGAAATTTATTATTTAAATTTGGGATATAAATGACAATTTAGATCAGTTTGAAAAGAGAAGTGTGGAAGATTTTCTTGAGATTGTATTATGCATGGCTAATTCCAATGATAAATACATATATGTAACATACATTTAAAAGCCTTAAGAATATTGGGTATAATTTTATTTAATAGAGAATTACATTGCTTAATTCACACATTAAATTCTAGCACCCCAGATCATTTATCAGTTCTGCCTTTTCTTCTATGCACCTAATATGGTAAGACTACCACAGTGCTGCCACTGCTCTTGACGTCCTCTTTTTCTCCTACCAGGTTATTGAAATGCTGTCCCTTTTCTCAGAAACACTGGACTTAATCATAGACACTGTATTTTCTTTTGTATAGGCAGACACCTCCTTTAGAAAGTCCCCTTAAAATGATATTTGCCTCCCTTCTCAATCCTCCATCCTAGCAAAACTAATTATCCAATCTTGGCATCTGTGATGAGAGAGCTAGCTTCCAAAGCAATCTGCAAAAAGGGATCTTTGCTGCTACTGAGATACTAAGTACTGTCTATTCCAGGAATTTCAAAGTCCAAGAACTTTCAGGACAACTTTTATTACTCATGAATCACCAACTCAAGTATTATTAATAGTTTCTTTCCCATGTTGGTGTTTAGGATTTGGAAATATTTACAGCATTCTGAGGCTGATGAGATGGCACTGGGGGATGATCTTACAGGCTGCTGAAGTACAAGAAATGGTCCTTGTTTTTGGCCATTTTTAGGAGTATACATTGTCATCAAACAAATATCATTACAGCTGCAGCTCCAAGGCTTTTCCTAACATACAATGAATGCTTTGATTATTGTTTTTCCAAAAGTACATTTTTAAAGACTGCATGGTATTATTACTATGCATGGTACTACTACTATGGTAGTACTGCATGGTACTACTACTGTGGTAGTTCTCTGGGCCCTCTGAAAGACAGACAGTAGAGGGATTTTTTAAAAATAAATAATATTTATTTTGCTATCTATAAAAGATGTCTGCTCTTTCAAGGAAAATGGTGGACCAATGAGTTAAATGTAATGTACCATTTATTTATTAGGTGTGGGAGCAAGTAATAGTTTTAGCAGAAGGTAATATATTGGATTTATTTTCTTTTTTCTTTCTTCTTTTAAAATATTTTCAGATTTGCTTTGGAAGAGAAAATTTTCTACCTGGTGAATTTTAACTTTTATAAGTTTGCATCCAAAATTACCACAGTGTTCTTATCCCTTAAGTTACCACAAGGATCTTACAAAATTACCATAGGAGTCTTAAAGTCCAGTGTTTTGGAAAGTGTTCTGCCACATTGCATGCGCAGATCATGGACATGCAGCTACACGTGACAGAAAATTAATAGACCATCTTAATAACCCTCTGATTTTTCCTGTTGATCAAACAGCTGACTCAATCCCCAACAACTATAATTAAACACAGCAATCTGTCAAGGAAGATAGCTGTTCTTGTTAATTTGGTAAACCACCATATTGGCTTCCCTTATTATGCTCTGTGGTTGACACACACTCTTGAAAGCTTTTTGCCAAAGCAAACTGCCAGGGAATAAAACTCTAAACAAAAAGCTCGTGGAATGAAGGTAAGATGCTGGAAAATGGTAGTATCACCTCACTATTTTCAGTTTTAAAACTCGCTGTTCCTGGGGAAAATACAGTAGAGAAATGCCATTGTGTTTATAGGTTAAAAAAAAGCCCAAGAATTCTGGCATTATATTGTAACTGAATCTCACAATGGATCAGTTGGAAGCTACTCTTTTATTATAGTGGAGATAGATGGTTCAAGCAGTTCGTTTCCCTGAAAACTGTTATCAGATAAGTCAAATTCTCTTGTTAAATGAACATCTCATAGTCTTTGATGCTCTGTCATCTTCCCACCATAATAGATTATAGCCTTTATCTATAGTCTACTTTGAGCAGGCAGGTCCTCTGTGTCTAAAAACAAATTTATGTGGAACACAGAAATAGTTCAACTCAGAAATAGGACCAATTTTATATTCACAGCAGTTTTTTAACACATTAAAAAAATACTACACAGCACAGTTACTATGCAATGTTTATATCTGGTGTTTAATAGGTAAATAGCAATGGAAATCAGAAGGAAGCTAAAGCTTTCTAATTAAGAAAACATCTAAGAATTCACACACTGAATATAAATAAATTGCCGAGTTGACTTTGCAACTAGAGGTTTTATGACATCTCTATCTTTCTGATTGAGATTTTCACAAATAAAATTAAAATTGTAAATTCCACCTTTTCTGACTACACATGGTTTTCAATAAATAAAATTATTGTGTCAATTATTTTACAGGGGTTGTCAATCTCCATTGTTTTTATTCCTCTTTCCTTCTTTGCAAAATTTAAGCTCCCAGATGATGAGAAGTATCATATTACGTAGTCTTCCTTTTTTCTTCTATGACCATAGTTTGCCATCCAGCTAATAGTTAATTTCCATCTTCACTCTCAACATTTTTTAAACAAAAAAAAAATGGAATATGTTTCACATCTCACGAGAGATTAGAATTCACAACCAGAAACTCCAAATATTGCTCTCCCTCTATGCAAAATTTTTTTGCCTGACTTTCTATGAAAAATTGGAACTCCTATGCCTTGTTCCATTTTAGAGACATTCTTTTTATTAAAAACCACATTATTAAGGACATTCCATTATAGGAGAAGAAAACTGTCCCTCTAAATGAAATATATGTATTTCATACATTTTCACTGGCAAAGAAACTGGACAGAAAAATCAATTTTAATGAATATTTTTTGGGCATTTCTGGGTCATTTTGACTCCACATAGGTTGGAAGAGCTGGAAAGAAATATTGGTAGACACAAAGTGACATGTAAATTCTTTTTTATAAATAATTTTAGAAGTGCCACATAAACATTCATGTTTAGTAAGATAAATCCCCCATAAAGCAATTTTATATTACATACCTGATATCCTGACTATCCACACAGATTTGTATGAGTAATGAGCGGCTTATTAGTTATGCCACTGTGCACTGTAATACTTCTTAAGTATCCTAGATGAAAAGAAAATTTTTAGATAAACTGTTTCAAAGAAAAAAATCCGTGGAAAAAACTTAAAAACTGTGTCTACAGCATCTATTGCAATTCAGATTTGAGCCTTTTACATTGCTTTCTGTAAACTTTTAATCAAAACAACAAAACAGTGAAGAACTGCAGCATTCAAAACCAACAATTAACCCAAATGGCCTAGTTGCCCTTCTATATCTCCAACTCTCTTTTGGTCTGTTTCAGTCATTTTTAAGCAATGTCTGTTTTATTGCTTCAATTTTTGGTCATTGTTATGTTATTAATCATAAAGAATGCACTTTTAAAATTTAAGTTCTTGGGGCAAGATTTCATAGAATGGCCAAGATGACTATAGGATCAACTGAGGAAGATTTGACACTGAGGAACTCACTGTCAGGCTTGAGGATTTTAGGAAGCTGGTACTTTACAATAGATTTTTCTGATTCTTGCTTTACTCGGACCAATAAAAGGAATCCTCGGAAAGAGAGTGTCTGTTTTGCTAGTTTGTGTCCTATGCCCACACCTAGACTTTGGACAGCCAAGGCACCTCAAATATAGAGCTACCATACTCCCATGAATAAAATGGGAAGGAGAAAAGAGTGTGAGGTAAGGAAGTGGGAGTGAAAGAAAACCATACAAACAAATTAAACAACAGCAGCATCCCACAACAAATATTCACTCTGCTCAGCTTCTGAGGTATTGAACTTAACAGTATCATATTTAGTATTAAAAATACTTAGCCATAGTTTGTTTGCAAGAATGAGATGCCTGAGTTTGACATTTATTCCTTTATTGATAGAGAATCAAATAAGAAGACAAACGTCCTTTCACGTCACCCTTCACAAAAATCAGTAAAATACTCCCCAAAATGCCTTGCTTGTATGTAGAGCTCTTTGCTGTTTACAAGACATTTTAATATCTATTATCTTATTTAAGTCTCTATTCAACTATAAGTTTATGGTAAAAGTTTTTTTTTTAATTTTACAGATGAAGATGACTTATAATCAGCAAAATAGGTCTGAGCATGGAAAGGGCAGTTCAAGAAATAGGAACAATACTGTCTCCTTTTCACTGCACTAGTAAAAAACAAAAGCAGATAGTGCCGAATCTCTAGTTACTCCAGGAACATCTTATATGCTGTTTGTGTTTATATTCACTGAAATGTTGTTGCAACGACAAATCACAGCCAATAAGAAATATTTAGGGTGGTTTAGCAAAACAAAACAACATGGATACATGGAACTGTGGTCCTCTTCATTTTTAACCCACAAAGGTCTTTTAAGCCAGGATTGATTTAATTACCTTCCTTGCATGCTTGATATAATATATTCTGTAGTCTTTCAATACCTTTATATATTGTATATTATGTAATCAAAATTCATTCTGGAGAGTATTTTCCCTGTGAGAAAATATAAATCAATATCCAATGTTATAGTTAAACATATAAATAATTCCAGACATGAAGCCAAAACCTAGATACAAATCACTTACCATTCACTAATTAGTAAAGGAACAAAATTCCAATTTTCCTGGTATGTAAGACTAAGGTGAGACCATTTGCTAGTATTAACAGAAAACTGGATTTTTCACTGGTGTTACATAATATAGAACCAAATACATATTTAACTTTCTAGTAGATATGTAAATGATTTTGCATAGAGAAACTACCTTCTGATCACATAGTTTTTTCAAAGTTGTGTAGTTTCAATATTGAGTAGACACAAAATATTATAAAATTTATACAATTTAGAAAAGATGTTGTAATGATCAGCAATACAATTACCACCTAGTTTAAATTAAAAGACTATTATCCTTTTGAAGACCCTTTCTGCCATATTCCAATCCACTTCCCTTCTTCCTCCAAGGTAACCATTATCCTAAATTTTGCTTTTTTTTTTTTTACTTTTTTAATAGTATTATTACATATTATAGTATCCCTAAACACCTTTTCTTCATTTTTTATATTTCTAACTTTAAAAAAGTGAATCACAATTCATTCATTCTGCAAAATGCCCTTATTTTGAGTAAGCATTCACTAGATTTTCACTAATGATGACCTGGCAAACTCATCAATGAGTTTTTCTCTTACTTTGTGATCAGCACATCTTGTATCACCACAAATCTTTAAAAATTTAATGGTGTAACTTTTCCTAAATTTCTCCAACCATCTTGTTGAATATTTATAGTTCCTTTCAATTTTCAGTTCATTGTGATAGATCTTTTCTTGTTTCATGATCAGCATACTGTTAAGTGGAATGTGTTCGCTGTGATACTGATGGATTTATTATTTCAGTACATGGTTGACGTCTTCATTTTTAGCTTTATGCAGTGTTTTTATATTTTTCTATTCATTTTTGTTTATGACTTTCAGCACAGGACTTCAACAGTTTATCCTCTGCTTCTTCAGTTCACATAGGATGGTCATTCCAATGCTGTACTCTTTTTTGTAAAAGGTTTCACATTCACACCACTGTGCAGTTTCTCCAACAGCTTGACTTTCTGTGCTATGGGTAAGCATAAATCCTTCCTCTTTTCTAATCATTGGTATCTATGGAGGTATCTGCATACCTTTTTGACATTTTCAACAATATCTTTACGATACAGAGCTGAGAATAAGCAAAAAAACATAGTGAGCAATGCACGTGGGTCTTGTCCCCACGGGGGGCACTGTGAGGAACCTGCTGTTGGTGTGCCCCATCTGCACACATGCCATTTGATCACCATTTGTGGGTATACTTGCATAGGGGACTCCGGGCATACATGGAAAATGGGGGCTGGAAGGGTCATTTTTGCCTTAGGCATACTGAATAAAGTGTACAGTTTTACACCTGCATTTTGACTGGGACCCTCACATTAGGTCAGATGTGGAATTTTTGATTTGTGGCTTCATGTTGATGTTCAAAAAGTCATGGATTTTGAAGCACTTTGGATTTCAAATTTTCAGATTAGGGATGCTCGATCTGTATTGGTAATTCATGTCTTCTTATAGTCTGGCTAGAGATTTATCAATGTACTAGCCTTCTTAAAGAATTTTTTTCTATTGTTTTTCTATTTATATTTTATTGATGTCCACGTGGATATTTTGAATATCCCTTTCTGCTTACTTTTATTTAATTTGTTTTTCTAATTGCTTCAGGAGAAATTTAAGGTCATTAAATTTTCTTTTGTAACAGAGGCATTTAGTGCTATGAATCTCTCTCTTGACACTTCTGCAGCTGAATTTTGAAGCTTTTTTAAAATTTTTGTTTTCATTTTTATATAGTATAAAATAATTTTTTTAAATTTCAGCATATTATGGTGGTACAAATATTTAGGTTACATGTGTTACCTTCCCCCCCTTTCCCCCTGGAGTCAGAGCTTCAAGCGTGTCCATCCCTCAGATGGTGCGCATCGCACTCATTATGTA
>CAUYRT010085267.1:0-28460 GCA_963574885.1 Lepilemur ruficaudatus
AAAATACGGTATATGTTCACAATGGAATATTACTCAATTTTAAGAAACGACAGTGAGCTAGCACCACTTATATTATCCTGGATTAAGCTTGAGCCCATTATTCGAAGTGAGGTGACACAAGACCGGAAGAATGGGCCCCACATGTACTCGCCATCAAATTGGTACTGACTGATTAACACTATGGTGCTTAAACAGTGGCGGCGTTCACTAGGGATTAGGGGGTTGGGAATAGACCCGTATCTGAGGGATGCAGTGAGCTCTGTGGAGGGGAGGGGCATGCTTGAAATGTAGTTGGGGAAGGGAATCAGGGGTCTTAATAGGGGGAAGGAAATCTTCTAAAACTGATTTATGTGAATAGCTGTACAAGTTGTACAGCTTAAAATGGAATACACTTAAAATGGAGTAAAGGCATGATATTATACTTCAATAAGGGGAAAAAAAAAAGAAAGCAGTGGGGTGCATGAGGCTCAGGTTGGTTGCTCTGCATACGAAAGGTGTGTCTGCAGTTTACTGTTGTTGGGTCACCCTGAGAGCGGCCATTTCTCTGGGGTCAGCAAGGCCCCAGATGTCAAATCACCAAATACAGAAAGTAGAAAATGTGGTCATTACAACAGTGTAACTGATACCTCGAGCTCACCTGCCAGGGGAATTTATCCACCAATTCCCCTGCCAGGGACTCAGGGTGCCCCACAGCGCACTACCTACCTGACACTCCCAGTCGGTGGCTGCCCACAAAAGCCCTCCCATCGTGCAAAGGCCCAGTGAGAGCCCAGGGCTTAGACCTGAGCCTGGTGACAGCATCTGCCTCAGTTACATACTGACTTCGGGCCTCTGGGTGAGAATTTGTAACATAAAAATGGGGCATTTTTCTGATTTAAAAAAAAAAGAGCTGTGGAAACTCTTTTAAATGACTTAGTGGTGAGTCAACCTTTGGAATCTAAACTTTGTCTTTTATTTGATGTGATTTAGGTCTTGGGGTAAAATGCTGGTTTCGGATGCTACCTCTGGATGAGAGAGTGATTCTCTCATGTGTGCCCTGATGGGGGGCTTGGTCACTGAGAGCAGAACCTCTGGAGGGGTGGACTGTGAACAGCAATTAACGGGCAACTCTGGGCTGTGATAAGAGATAAACAGCAGCAGCCTCCTGAGTCAGCAGCAGAATGTGTCAAGATAACACCTCCCAGCTTCTTACTGATATTGTCACTCTTTCTTTTTTCTTTTCTCTTGGTCTTTCCTGTCCTAGCCCTATCACTTGCTGATCCTATCTTCATTCCTATTCCCCCAGTTTGTGGCAACCCATCTTTTCCCCTTAAATGATCAAAATTTTTAAAACATTTGGTGCTTTATAGTCATTAAATCATTTCTTCAGTAGATAGTTACTAAGAATCAACTACATATGCACGGCATCCGCAGGCTATAAGAGGGCCCTAAGAATCTGGCCTGCACCTATTCTAGGCAGAACAGACAAATCTCTGCAGACACAAGTGTTGTTCATTCTTGTTCATTCTCTTTTCATAAAAAGCCTTACTTGAAATTTTTGTTTCTCAAGTAACTTCCTAGCTAAGTTCCCTTTATTTGTACATGATCTATTTTTGATTCATTTTCTTTGAGTGTCAGCAGGAAACCCAGGAGAAACAGCTCCCACCCAGCCTATAAAAGACCACAGAAGTAGAAAGTCGCAAAGTACAAAGCCAAAGCTGAAGAAACCACCAGCCTCCCTAAAAAACCCGTGTCTTTTCTTCTCATTTTTTTGACAGTTATTAACACAGTGACACACATTCATTGTGAACCCTGTCACGGTGTGATTTTATATCAATAGCTTGTCATACCAACCAAGTCAAATTAAAAGCATGGTAAATTAAGCACTGGTTCAGAATTCCCTCTTTTCTTCATTGAAAAAAACGTTATGTTGATCCAATTCATAAAATTTAGCCCCACCTCCCAGCTTGATTTTGTGGCTTCAATCCAAGCCTGTCACAGAGTCATTTTTGCCTTTAATAAACACCAGCTCAGGCTAGGAACTGCCCCACCGCTCCCAGCCTGTGGAGGATGCATCAGCGGCGGTTCTGGGGTGGACTGGAGGAGTGGTGGAACACTCAAAGCCAGGGGGAAGTTACCAAGCAAAACACGTATTGGAAAGAGGTGGCCGCAAATCCTGAAAATGCTTTGGCCAGGTCGGAAAAGAAGAAAGGTGGACATATTTGCCTTTGCTAACCTGTACCCTCTTACCCAGTGTGTGAGCTCAGTGCTTCGTTAGCAACAGAACTTGGAAGGATGCTGCTACGGTTTGAATGCTTTTCCCCTCCAAAACTTGTGTGGACATTTGTTTGCTGCTTTACTGGCACTGGGAGATGGGACCTTCAGGAGATGGCAGGGCCATGAAGGATCCGCCCTCATGGGGGGGATTGGTGAGTTATGAAAGGTGAATTTGGGCCTCTCTTGCTCTCTCTTTGCCCTTCACCTTGTGCCATGTGGTGACGCAGCAAGAAGACCCTCGCCAGACGCTGCTGCCCTGATCTCGGACATCTCAGCCTCCAGAACTGTGAGAAGATAAGTTTCTGTTCATTTTGGATTACCCAGTCTCAGGCATTCTGTTACAGCAGTACAAAATGAACTGGGACAGAAGCCAATTCCAACCAGCTGGTCTAGTCCCTCCTTGCTAGGCCAGGCCCCCCTTTTAGACCATTATATCACCTCACACTTCAAATACCCATCGTACTTGTGATCAATAAACTTTTGGTGATTATTGTTATTATCTTTCTCTTCTATCAGACTTTAAGTTCCACAAGAGCAGCAATCGAGCTGTTTTACCCACCATCAAATGTTGAAGGAACTGGAACTGAATGAATGAATGAAAAAAAGCACACGTGACCATGACAGCATCTTGAATGGTGCCTAATACATAGCAGGTGGCAATGCACGTCAAATAAACGAACAAATATATGAATGAACAAGCTGAACCAGCGTGGAGCTCTGAGTAAGTATGTGGTAAGTACTTACTGAGGCTGAATGAAAAGGTGAGGCATGAAATCTGCCTTTTTAATGCAAGGGCCTCTAAAAGAATTGAAAAATACAATGCCCTTTGATCTGGAAGTTGCACCACTAGGTAGGTGATGATTACATCTTCATCCAGCTCTGAAAAAGCTACTGGTTTGAAAATATCATTAAGCTGAATGATAATTATGGCTGTTTGCCCAGGGTTTTTTTCAATGGCTTCAATTTTATTCTCTTGCAGACTCAGGATGGGACACCTGCTTGCACAGAGCAGCAGGGTCCATATTAGCAGCCTGCAAAGAGCACAGAGCTAACGTGTCAGATCAAGGGACCAGGATTTTACTGCCTGAGGCATCCTCTGCCCGCATCCCACCAATGAAACCGCAACCCTTGCAGAATCCCTTAGAGATCGCACCTGTTTTTAGACTCAGCAAATGGAGCACACAGTTCTGTGTCGGGATCCAAAACATGCTCAATTTCCTTTTGGGCTTTTTCATACATCTTTTTTCTTTCGGTCAGACCCTTGCTTGTCTCCACTGGGGGGAAGTCATAATATCCTTTCCTCTTGGCTTTGAGGCGCAGCTTGTTCCGATAGTGCTCGATGTCTGACTTCTGCTTCAGGGCTTTGTTCACCTGGGGAGAGAGACAGTCTCAGGCCCACGTCTGACCCAGCACAATTGACAGGTGCGAGAGTTTCACCAGAAGGTCATAATTCCTGGGAAAGGCACCCTAGGAGTCATCTCTGGTCCTTTGAGCCAGCCACACCCACCTGTGTCTCATTCCAAGACCAGCTCACAACAGTGGGTCACAAACAATAAATAAAATAACAAATAATGAGGATGTTACACCCCAATTTTTGAACTTTCCATGTCATTATTGTGTTTTCTTAAAAATAGTTTTTAAAAGAATTTCCTGTAATTCATTAAAAAAAAATTAATGGCTTTGGAGTTATGCTTTCTTCTTTTAAACCAGCCACACATAAGAGAAGAAGGAAGAAGATTATAAAACAATCTGCATCAAGCTCTACAAGGCAGCAGATTACAAAGAAAACAGTTCAGGGCTCTCTCCCAATCCAAACGCCGGCAAGGCCCATTCCTTTAACTACCAAAATGTAGTTTGTAGCAAGTTTCCATTTCTGGACAAGATAAATGCTCATTTGTTCTCTCGTGACAGGGTGATGGACCTGGGAGGAAAGGTAAGTTGAATGTACCCCAGATCTGGAATCTGTCTCTATGACATTCATGTCTTTAAGCTGGGATGGGAAGATCTGGGTGTGGTGGCCATTATGTGGGTCCATAACTGGGCAGAGGGTCCTAATCAAGAGCCATTATCAGTGCATTAGTGTCAATCTCACAGGCCTCTAATCACTGGGCTTGCGTGTCTGGTGGCAGAATTCCGCCTCCAAAAAGATTCGGTGGCTGCGATTGATTTTGAGAAGACATCTAGATTCTCAAAGTACAGAGCCAAAGGGCATGAAGTACATGATCAATTTCCTCCTTTTTCATTGGCTAAGTAATCATAGCAATTATTAATAATAATAAAGCTCTTATTGTCTGCTAGGCACTATTCTAAGTGCTTTACATAAATTAACCAATTTGACCCTCACAGCAGCCCCATTTTATGGATGAAAATACTGAAGCACAGAAAAATGAATTAACTTGCTTAAGGTCACAGAGACAGTAAGTAAAAGAGCTGAGATTCAAACCCTTGCAGCGTGGCTTGAGAGTCCATACTCTTTTAAGAACAGTGCTCTTTTTCACTGATAGGCTGTAGTAAGTCAAAGAGAGGGAAGGAGTACTGGTCGGGGAGTTAGGAAACATGAACCTCATGGCTGTCACGATAACCTGCAGTGTGATTTCGAGCAAGCCACTGGACTCCTCGGACTTCAGTTTCTTGGTCTAAAACATGAGGAGGTTGGAAT
Source organism: Lepilemur ruficaudatus (assembly GCA_963574885.1). Classification (NCBI taxonomy): domain Eukaryota; kingdom Metazoa; phylum Chordata; class Mammalia; order Primates; family Lepilemuridae; genus Lepilemur; species Lepilemur ruficaudatus. The sequence goes on from CAUYRT010085267.1 coordinate 4,916, forward strand.
AGAACTGCTCTATAAGTTTATAACCAGTCATTTTTTAAAGTTGATAAACTTTAACCCATCACATCTTTAGGCCACCTAAGTCTTTCTGCCCAGAAAACAAGAGGAGCTTCCTGAATCAGGCTTGTAGATGCTTTTATAAGTGGCCCACATGGTGGAATGAGGACAAGCCCCTGCTGTGCATTGACAACACCCAGTTGTACAGTGCTGCGGCGTGTTCCTTAGGGTGTGGTGGGAAAAAGACCTTAAAACTTTGGAAATCTCCTACTTGTTGCAGGTGACAACAGCAGAGTACAAAAAATGAAATGGACAAGCAGCCTGACAGCTTAGCAACAGAGAGAAACACAAGAGAGACAGTGTGTGTATATGCCTGTGCTTGGGCACAGGTGTAACGTAAATATTCACGTGCAGGCTCCATAGGCATCTTCTTAAAGGTTCATAACATTTTCAACCCATAGACCATTCTGCTGCAGATGATGGAAGAAAGGCAGATAATTTTTATCTGACTTCTTTTTTTTTTATTTTGAGATGGAGTCTCCCTCTGTTGCCCCAGCTAGAGTGCAGTGGCATCATCACAGCTCACAGCAACCTCAAACTCCTGGGCTCAAGAGATCCTTCTGCTTCAGCCTCCCCAGTAGCTGGGTCTACAGGTGCACTCCACCACTCCCGGCTAGTTTTTCTATTTTTAGTAGAGATGGGGTCTGGCTCTTGCTCAGACTGGTTTCGAACTCCTGAGCTCAAGCGATCTTCAGCTTTCCGGAGTGCTAGGATTACAGGCGTGAGCCACCCTCTTCGGTCTTTACCTGACTTTCTGCTCTCCTTCTAACCTGACAGACAGATTTATCTGTCTATCAATCATGTATCTATCTTCTATTATCTATCTATCTATTTTTCTTTGATGAAATCACCACTGTCTGGTGAATGTTACAAGTTTTTTTCAGACTCTTAGGAAAATGGGTCGACATCATGGTATCCGTTGATACCCTCCTGGAAGCAGCCAATGGGTTGTTTCAAGCTTGCTCAAAGCAATAAATGTCATTTCAAAGCCTGTATTAGTGGGCCATATCCCTGTCCATATGACAATACTTTCTCCACTTCCCTCTCAATTCAAGCCCCTCCCATCACCACTGCAACCAACATCCCATAATGAACAGTTTAGGAGTGTTACCAAGAAAGGCATTAGGTTGCATGTGTGAGGGGTTGAGGGAGTGGAACTTCTGATGTTTCTCTTCATAACCACAGTTTTTAAAAAGTTCTCTCTGGGCTTTCTAACGGAGGTAGAAAATGCTCTGAAAACATCACCCCACAAACTCATTTTGGGTGACGTGTGTCCCGATTCAATCCGCGGAGGCCTGGCACGTGCAGAGGAAAAACGGGCCTATACAGCCCTAGGTGACAGGACGCAATCACCCAGCGTCTGGAGTCTGAGTTCCCCGAGGGCTGGCGGGACCCTCTCCGGCTCCGGGTCCCCGGGTGCTCACCTCACCATTGAGGACGGCCGATGACTCCTGGCTCCTGTCCGAGGACGGGGGCACCACGGACAGGGCTGTGGGTTTTATGGCGATCACCTGCACGGACCCAGAGGACGTCTCAAAGGGCTCAGCAGCCGCCTTGCCAGAGCTGTCGAAAAGAACGGCTCCTGCCTCTTCATCGCTCGCTGGCACTGAAACAACACAAACACATCGATCTTATGATGTAGGGGGGCTGCAAGTCACCACGGGAGGATTATGCGAGGCTCGCAGCCGAGGGGCATTACTTGACTCAAAATGACTCAGAAACAACAGCGCCTGGTTCTGCGCCAACGGCTCGCTGCCGCTGGTGGCTTTCCTTTAAGATTTTAAACTATTTATCCTTCCATTGCCTTATCAATGGGTAGGAAAGAATTTTCAAGGTCTGAATTAAATGGCAAAAAAACCACTCCTTCAAAATAACAAAAAAACGTACTTTTAAAAAATTTAAAAAATAACTTTTTTCTCTAAGTTGGAGTTGGAAATGAGAAAAGTGAAATTTGGCCAAATCTTGTAACTATTTTTAAAAATCTCACACTCATCAGAGTAACAGTATTTATTTTAGTCTCTGCCACCAAAGCTACCAATTTTCACACCATGTTAAGGTAACAAGTCTTCCTCGGTCAACTAGTCACAGTCATCGCCGCTGACACTTTTTTTTTTTCCTTCTGAAGGCAGCTTCTCCAGGGATTTGGGTTTTGGTTTCTTTTGTCTGTCTGAAACAAAAGCAAGCTATGAAATTACCACCAGAGCAACTAATTTAAAGCTACAGACACCTTCCCTGTTTAAACAGAGTGATTTCCACCTACGCTCTGTTGAATGAATTCCCCCTCTGACAGATAACTCTGTTGCAACTGCTAAAGACAAGAGTCTGCCTTGAGCTTCCATAACTAAGCTGACAGAAGAAGTTCCAGGGCCTACGGTAGCTCGCTGATTTACTTGTTCTTAAAGCATAATCCCGGTAAGTAACTATAAGAATGACAGCTTATTGAGCGCGGCTCAGCAAGAGATAAATTAAGACTGTTCACACAACTAAACCAGGAGACAATTTAGGAGCAAAACAGGTATTATATGAAACATGAATGCAACAGAAGTGTATTCATCTTTCCTCCCGTCTGCTAAAGAGGTTGGGGTATTATTTAAATTATTGAGAGACACACAGTTTGTATCATTTTGTCAGTTATCATAATCACAGAAGATTTGTCAAATTAAGCCAAGTAAACTGTTATGTTACAACGTGGCTAAAACACTTTGGTGTCTAACAATGGGCTATAATTGGAATGTTTTTTTTAGTTCTGTGGGCTAATTTGCAAATAGCAGCTCACCAAGCAGCCAATGACAAAGGAAAATCTCTATTTAGATGTGTTACCAGATACATATATATTTTTAGAGTGTAGTTTTGCTGGGCAGCTCTTGCCTGGCCACCCTTATCTCCCACCTGGACAACTGCTGTAAAAGCCATCTATGGTAGCCAGCCTCTGTGCTGGCTCCCAATAATCCTCACCTCCCAATAGTCAGACCTACAATGCACAGGTACAAATCTGTGCAACCAATAGGAAATGACAGAAATGATAATGTGCTACTTCCAAGGCTTGGTCGTAAAAAAACATTGTGGCTTCCACCTTGGTCTCTCTCAGATCACTTGCTCCAGGAAAAGCCAGCTGCCATGTTACGTGGACACACGCAAGCAGCCCTACGGAAAGGCCCACGTGGCAAGGACCTTGGAGGCTTCCTGCCAACAGCCACACAAGTGACTATCATATAAGGCCCAATCAAGAGTTTGGATGACTACAACCCAGGCCAACATCTTGACTGTGACCTCATGAGGGACTCCAAGCAAGAATCACCCAGCTAAGCCACTTCTAAATTCCTGACCCCCAAACATTGCACAGGATAATGAATGTAGATTGTCATTGTAGGTTGCTAGGTGCTGGGGTGATATGCTACATGGCAATAAATAACTTACAGCCCTCCTGAAAAACCTCCTACCTCTGGGCTTCCCCTCTTGTCCTCACCCCTAAAATACATATTCCACCAGAAGCCAGGACGAATTGCCTTTCTACAGTGCAACCAGACCACATCCCTCCTCTGATCAGAACCCTCTGGAGGCTGCGTCTCCCTCGGAATAACACCACAGTCTTACCCCCAGAGTCCCGTCCTGCCTGGCGCTGGCCACCTCACGAAGCTCGCATGCTCCCTCTCCCCTCGTCCACTCCGCTCCAGCCACAGAAGCCAGTGGCTTTCTTGGGCACATCAGACTAGTGCCCAGTGCAGGAGTTTTGCATTAGCTGTTCCCGGTGTTCAGAAAGCTCTTCCCTCTGATCTTTCCACATCTAGTTCTTACTTTTCAAGTTCCAGCTTGAAAATGACTTCCCCTAACGATCAGTCTAAAACAACCTCCTCATCACCCTGCTATGTCTTCTTCATGGCACATATCACTCCTGATTTGTTGTATTGACTTATAGCCTGCCCTCACCCCTGCCACTGGAATAGAAGACCCTGGCTTGCCCGTCTTTCGAAAGGCTGATGCTTATTGCCTTTAACGGTGGCTACGCAAGTCTACCTGCCATAAGGATCTGTTGAATAAATGAGTGAAGAAGGAATGAACAATTCAACCTTCCTGACTGGGCAAAGGGGATGTTGTTTGTTCTTGCAGAACAGGTAACCACGTGGAAGTTAAAGGCTTGCTATCCCTAAACCGTTCAGAGGGTGAACAGACGGTATTTAGCATTTTTATTGCTTTGGGGTTGTGACAACCTCACCTCCCAGCCCGTGGACAGGGTAAGGTGGGCAGCATAGCTACAATGGGACAGGGAAATGATACCTCAGACATTGTACAAGCTAGAGTTATTTTTCATCTTTGCCTTTAAAAAAGTCACATTCAGATTTGCATGACAATTCCTCTAGGAATTCTTAAGAGAAAAATAATTAGTTATCCTCCCTCCAAAAAAGACTTTATGAAAAAATGCATTAAATGGCATTACATTAAATATTAATGCATTAAAATGTTGTGTGAACACAGCAGGTTCATGGGGATTTTTTTAACGCACAATTAGTCCCTAAAGAAAAAAGCGGGGGAGAGTGGTCAAGGACAGGTGTCACAATTAAACTGTGGAAGTGACCTAGAATACCACCACATCACAGTCAATGCCACTGAACACCTGTCTCACATTTAGTTCTGCCTTGTTTGCATTGTTGGTTTTAATGTCAGTAAGTCAGGATGGAAAAAGAGACTTCATTTCTTCATGTCTGATTTGGCATGGGGAGACACCCCTGATTTGAGACAGAAAATGCTCTTAAACAACACAGGTGCTGTCTGAAAGTTTCATTAAAGACAAATAATCTACAACTGGCATCACTACCCGATATTGTTATTTATTAGATAAAAAACAGGTCTTCATTTCATTGGAGGGCAAAGAAAGAAAAAAAGAAAAACTGAAACTGTGTTTTTGAGCTAATATCTCTGACAAATCTTCTTTTATGTTTTAAGCCCAGATCTCTCTCCCAGTAGCCCCTGCTAAGAAAGTAGTAATCTATCCTCGGAAGTCCCTAATTCTTGTCCTCCTCCTGCCTCACCTGCCCCGTGACCATTAGGAGGCCAAGTGTGATAGATTCTGAGCCCGACAGTGAACTCTTTCAGTGACATAAAGGAAGGAGGCATACCCCAAGGGCTTAGGGATGTTGTTTGTTCCTAAATGACTTAACATGTAAAGATAGGTATTATGTTCTATTTACTCTTGGACTTACTTTTAACTTTTTCCCAGAAAACATATTTTCTAAGGTGACACTGGCTTTGGCTCAGAAATTCAAATGTCTATATTTGGCCAAGAAAGCATCAAGTTGTTTTTGCTTTCAAAATCCTAGCTCTCACATCTAACTTTCTCACTTATATCTAAGCATCACCATGAAACAGACTCTACAACTGCCTTGCAGCTTTGATAACTAATGAGGCTGTTTGGCTACAAGGATCCATGCCAGCCATGATACCACATGACACTAGAAGGTCATTGTCTTCCTTTTAAAGTTCTTATTTTCACAAAAAGGGAACATTAGAAGCTACAGATGCAAGGAACTTGGTGGAAAACAAGAACAGTTTTAGAATAACAGCCCAGCAAATTAATATTTATTAATTAACCTTCGCAACCCTAGCCTCTATGAGAAATTGATGCTAAGCCATAAGACAACAGTATTTGAATATTCTATACCAACAGAATGATCTATTTTCATAGGCCACGCTCACACAAAAAGTGCTCAATACTTTTTGAAAGCTGGCGGGGTGATGAAAATACACCTTTTTGATTTCTTCATAATTCTATGCAATCTTATTTTCATCCCTCCTTCCTTCCTTTGGTTCATTTTCCAAACCAATAAAATTCACTATTGATTTCATTGGTTAACTCTAACCTAGTATTATGACAAAATGGAGCCCTCTGATAAAAAAAAGGACAAGCATCAGGTGTGGTGGCTCACACCTGTAATCCCAGCACTTTGGGAGGTCCAGGCAGCAGTACTGCTTGAGGCCAGGAGTTTGAGAACAGCCTGGGCAACATAGTGAGACACCTTCTCTACAAAAAAATTTAAAATAAAAAATTAGCCAGGCATGGTGGCATGCACCTGTAGTCCTAGCTACTTGGGAGGCTGAGGTGGGAAGATCACTTGAGCCCAGGAATTCCAGGCTGCAGTGAGCTATGATTGCACCATTGTACTCTAGCTGGGCAAGAGAGCAAAACTCTGCCTCTTTAAAAAAAAGAAAAAGACAAGCGTTGGTTTGAATGAAGGTCTGTCCTAGAATTCTGATGTGCTTTTGTGTCTGTTGAGTTTTACACAAAACAAGTTGGCCCTATCATTTCTATTACAAAATTTAAAACCCAAACCTCACTGAGTAGAAACCTGTGGTGAAACAGAAGTCACCAACCCTGAAAATTCAATGGGTTTACTTTTGGCAAGACTCAAGTACAGTAATCCCAGCTACTCGGGAGGCTGAGGCAGAAGGATCGCTTGAGCCCAGGAGTTTGAGGTTGCTGTGAGCAAGGCTGACACCACAGCACTCTAGCCCAGGCAATAGAGTGACACTCTGTCTCATAAAAAAAAGAATCAAGTACAACCAAAACCTAGGAAGGATGGCTTTTTAATAAAACAAACAAGTAAAAACCTCAACTTGGTACAGTAGTTGCATTTTATTCATGTACCTATCTGCTGTTTCTGAAGCTGACATTTAAATAATCAAAGTGATCTAAACAGAATAAGGAGGCAGGTAGAGAGGACAGACAAACAGGCCCAGCCAAGGACATTTAGAGCAGACCAGAGTTTCACCAGCCGGGGCTCGGGGGCAGAGATGGGATCAGGAACTGACCTTGCTCACTCTTCCTCCATAGATTAATAATGAGGGAGGGGGAAAGTCACCACTTTGTTAGATGTGTATGGACTGACAGAGGAGTTTATATACTGCACATTTTTGAATGAGCAAAAGAGCGCAGAACAATGTGCACATTGATTATAAAACAAAGACACGTGTGTGTTGCCACATGCATAGTAAAAAGGTCAGAGAAAGACACACTGAGTTATTCAGGATCCTTTGAGGACGAGGGTGGGTGAGTTGGCACATCTAGGGGAGTAGGTGGTCTTCGACTTGATTTTAAACATTTCTAGGAAGTACATAAAGGGAGGAAGGAAAGGAGAGAGGGTAGGAGGGGGAGGGAGGAGGCAGAGCTGGGAGGGCGGGTGGCACCATCTTGGTCAGGTGGCAATGCCCCTTGCAGTACTTAATTAAAACAACCTTCCCCTATGGCTTCACTCTCCATCATCTCTGCTGTCACCTCGCTCCCTCTATCCATCTCTCTTAGCACATCGCCCTGGGAAGAAAGAGAAGAAAATTGCTGAATTCAAGTCCCCTTCCCAAGTTCTAGAGTAACTCGGACTCCTCGTGTGTTCGCTTGGCAGGGAACTGATGGCAGGATTTCTGGTGGTCCCAGGAGGGGAAGATATTCCAGGAAAATGCCACAGGTCATACCCTAATTCTGATGTGGAAAGCACAGTCCCTGTGACACAGGGCATGCAGAATTCAAGGGAAGAAAACATTCAAGAATCAAATAGATACGACAGTATACACAAGTGCTTTATATAATAGCTGGAAATGGGAACAGGGACCACATCTTCCCTGCAGAATACAAATCTATTGTGTCATTATTTCTTTTTTTTTTTCCCCTTTCTCTTTCTTTTTTCAGTCAGAAAAAAATAAGTAAGTGACATTTGAAAACATAAAAATATTCTGGCACTGGCTTCAAGAGAGAGTGCCTGAACTACATCAATTCCTTTAAAAGGGAAGCACAGATAAGCAGAGTGCCAGAGTGTTTGGCTTTTCACTGGGCATTTCTGGAAGGCTCCACCCACAAACCTTTTAAAATCCAAAAGGAATTCTTCCCTGATCTGAAAACCAGCAGTAAGCCAGCATTGCACACAGAAGGATCCAGAGGAGATGAGGGTTGGAGCAAAGGTGGGTCAGCAGAGGGAAGCTGCACAGGGGAGCTGACAGCTGCATCTACAGATGATGCCACCGCACCGTCACTTACAAATACACCCCAACACCAGCCCTTGTAGGAAGGGAAACATCTGTGTGAGAGAGAAACTAAATAGTTAACTTTCCGTGAAGAATAAAGACAGAAGCATAAGGTTGATTTTTTTCTTTTTTATGGCAGATCTGTTTTTTCTTTCTTTCTTTCTGTTTTCTGAGAGAGGTAGATTTGCAAGTCTGGACTCAGTGGTATAGACTGAACCTTTGAAACTTACCAGGGGAGTCAGGGCAAGAAAATGAGGGATATCTCCGAGATGACCAGTATTTCAGACACCTGCCACCTGAGTGGACCTGGTGCTAGAAATCACATTGATTCGCCCAAGAATCAGGAAAATCTCTGAGCAAACATCAATTCGTTTTGCAAAGAGTTTTTCCTAAGGAACTGCACAATTCCATAAGACCAGGGGGCAGAGGAGGTGGGACCGAGCAATTCAGAGAAGGGGGTAAGGGGATAACCCCAGGGGGGGTACACAGCAGACCCACGGGGCAGCACAGAGGGAAGGACTGACTGTCCGAGATCGCCAAGCGAGTGTGCGCACGCGTGTGCACGATGCGTGCGCGGGCACACGTGGGAGGGGCCGAGGGTGGTCCTTGGCGGGAAGGCTTCTCACCATTTCTCTTCCTTGCCTCCTCCTTTGTCATTTTCTGCTGTGCCATTACATTCTGGGGTGAGCGTCTCCCTGAGCTGGGCTTCCCTGATTCGTTGCTGATGACAGAGCCATTCTCACTGGGCGACCTGCTGGAGGTAACCATAGCAACAGGGGAGACGGTAAGTTTTGACTGGAGCAGCCGCCTCTCAAGGTTATTTCATTTGCGCAGTATATGTCTGTAGCCTTTCATTCCAGTTTTATCGACAAAGAGGAAATTATACAAGAAAAAAAAAAAAAAACACCCATACTCCAGTGTGGGTTAAGCAGCCGGTTGTTCTGAAGTGCACTTTCCAGTGCCCGGCTCCATGGAGAGTGCCCGTCTCTGTTCCATTAGCCTGTGACTATGGAAATGGTGGCAACGGTGTTTGTGTAGCTTGCCCTCTTTTTGACACACGGCACTCTGATAGTGTTGCGGGGGTTTGAATCACACATGCATCTTCAGGGACATGCATGAAACCCGGTTCTCATTGGCTATTCTCTTTACACCACACATACCCTGACAACTGAGGTTAAGTCCCCCCCCCACCCGGGATCTTCCCTCTGTCAATCTCTCACACACGCACACACACACACATACACTCTTTAACTGTGGCAATCAGTAACCATTTATATTTTGAAACAACCAATTAGAGCTCTTTGGTCATTCAGGAAGTACTTTCTGTGCATGGACTCTGTGCCAGGCACTGTGCCAGGTATACAGGTGTGCAGAGATGCGAAGACACCAGTCCATGTTCTCTGGAGCTCCCCATCAGGAGTACCTACTACGTGCCAAGGACTGTGCCAAGTGCCTTCGAAACTGATCATGACTCACTACGACGACCCACTGATTTAGTGACAGCCAGTCTTGTATAGCAAGTGAGGAATGTGAAGCTCATGGAGGTAAAGTACACCGTCCATGGCAGAGTTGGGAAGTGGCAAATGAGCCCTAGGAGCCAGGGTTCCCCTCCACCCACACCTCAGAACACCTTCCCTTTGGTGTCCCCTACAAGGACCCCAGATGAGGCAGCCCCTCACACTGGGCAAGTCACAGGCTTCTTTCCCTTCCTCAGACGGGACCCTCACCTTCTGGAATTTGTGGGAGAACAAGCGCTCGAGAGCCTCTGCTGGGGTTCGCTTGGGCCTCAGACTGTGCCAGCCTGTGGGCAGACTGAGCAGAAAGACCCACGGCCTCCCTTCTGTGGGACACAATCAGGAGGCAGAAGAGGCCTGTTGTTCTGCTATTGTCAATTGCCCACATTTAGAAAATAATGCAATGGAAGACGGAGGATGCACTTCCCCGGGAGGGTGGGGCTGTGCATCCTTGCGGGTGCTCCTCTGCCTCCTTCTCCCTTCTCCCTCCTCACCCCCTGGGAATTCAGCATTCTCAGTCTGTGCACTATAGCACCCTAACAGCCATGAACAATGAAAGTTGGGATATCCATGGGATAAGGCAGTATCTGCCAAGAGCGTTCCACAAACACTAGACATTCCTCACCAAGTTCCACAGACAAGTAGAAGTTTCGGAAACGTTTACTATATTCCTTCTCTTGAGATTCATAATACACATTAGCATATCAAAGGCTCTGATCAGTTCTGTCAGAGCGACTCATCTGGTTTTGTTTAATCCAACATTCCCAAATTTATTCGGCCACAAATCTTTTTCACCATAATACCTTTTAACATCCTAGAAAACCAGTAATACAAAGAACTGTAGTCTGGGATAACAAAGATAAGGCGTTAATTTATTGAATGCATGTTATTTACTTACCTGACAGCTATTTGCTCGCTGAGTGCTGGGTGTGCAAATCCACACACAGAGAAGTCACGTGGCCCTGAACTGTTTTCAGAACCTCATGGTTCATGACACCTACTCTCCCGACTGGCTTTATAGGAACAAAAAGGCTTTCATTTAGGTCCAGAAAAAAAGGGAAGGGAAAGGCTTTTTGTAGCCTATTTTACATTCACAAAATACTTAATGGTTTCTGTAGCATTTTTGTACCCTTTCCCTCACTTCGTCCTGAAACAATGTTCTGGCTGTTCCTCTCACTCTAAGGAAAGGTGTCCATGATCAAATTTCTGTAGAGAAAACCTAACTCTGCTTTGTTCTTTGCATTAGTTTATAGACTTACGTTTACATGGAGTCAGCAACTCAAAACTTCTGGTCAAAAACAGAGAGAGATTTGGGGTGTGTGTATGTGTATGTGTGTGTGTGTGTGTGTGTGTGTGTCCACTCATCAACAGTGACAAAAGTGGTCTTGAAAGTAAGAAAGTCACCTGTGAGGTTGCAGTTTTAGGCTACTGAACTTAACAGTCCCCATTCTGAGGACATGGGCAGACACGGAGCCTGGAAGAACAGTCCTGGGTTGGGGATTAATCAACTCCTAAATAATCATGGCCAATCACTACATATGAGCGCTTTTGCTGCTCCTACGAGGCCAATTCTCCACCCTGGCCCTTCAATCCCACTCACACACCAACAAAATAGCATCACTGAGACCCTAGACTGGAGGAAAAGGACTCACAACTCCCATCTGGCTTCCTAGAAGTGACTGAATCCTCAGATTTCAGTTTTAACATAATTTTTAAAAATTGAGGCATCAACAACTGTCATTGGTTTCCCCTATTTTTCACTTACAAAACTTTCTGGATCATCTAACAGACCCATTCTGGGAGGATGGGCAGTCCTTATGTATCAGGGATGAGGAAACCGAAGTGGCAAGATGGGAAAGCCAGAAATATAGATTCAAGATAGGTTTTCTCTTAGGTTTGGTGTCTTAAAATCTTCCCAAATGATCAGAATCCCATGATCAGCTGGGCTTGAACAGAGGTGAGGTTTCTCCCGTAATGGTGGCAATGATATAGCTGGCCCTTAGCAGAATTATATGTTTATGGTATAATTATGAAGCAAATGTAGAAATCCTCCAGGACTACAGACATTATTTTCTTTATCTGTATTTGTTTCATAAACATATATATACATATATAGAGACTGAATGGGTCTATGGAATAAGCTAATATTTCTTAATAAAAGTTTGGGGATAAGTAATTGAGTTTGATTAGCAAGAGTAGATGCCTTGTTAATCCCAGAAGCAATGCTTGTTCTAAAAAATGTTTTTAAAGACAAATTTACACAACTTAAATTACTCAACTAGAATAGTAAAAAATAATTTTTATTCTTCCTGGAAGTGCTATGTTCATCTCCTAATTTTAATAATTCTATTTATTTCTTTTCAGTGTCCTCTAAACAGGTGTTAAATGAGTTATTAATATGCCTCTATTGTGTTTTGCAAAGATCATAATGAGAATCATTGCTGTAGGTAACACGACTTGCAAGTCAATCCACACGAGGCATCTATTGCTTCTCTGTACATTTCAACTCTGTTCTGCTCAGGCTCTCCTACCCTGGGTACGCCACTGCAGTAATGGACCCCATGTGCCCACACCTCTCTGTAACCAGCCTTTGGGGAGTCCTCTCCCACAATGGCTGTGTGACTTGCTTTAGCCAACAGGACAGTAGCAAACCGACACAACCATAGACTTGAAAAATGTTTGCACTTTAGAGCTGTCTTTCTTGCTGCCCTTGGAACCCTGGAACCGCACTGTGAGAGATCCAGGGCTGGCCTACTGGAGGAGGAGAGACCACGTGGAGAGAGGCCCCAGGAACTGGAGCCCCTCCAGACAAAGCCAGCATCAACAAGTCAGCCCAGCTGACCTACCACCTGACTGGAGACGCATGAGCAAGCCCAGCTGAGCTCAGCCCAAACTGCTGACCCACCAAAATCACGGGCTAAATAAATGGCTGTTGTTTCAATGCTCCTAAGTTTTAGAGTGGTTTGTTGGGGAGCAATAGTTAACTAATCGACATGCCCCAACCTTCTTTCCTACACAAGCTGAAATCCAATCCTCTGTTCCTCTGCACGTCGTTCAGAGGTACCAAGAGCTCTGGGAAGTCAAGCCTCCTTGCTTGACTCCAGGGCAAAATTTGTGCATTTGATACAGAAAAATCCTTCCTTGCTCCTCAAACTACTTCCCTCTCATGGCTTCCTGGATTCTACTCTCCCTGTTCTCCTCATGCCCTTCTTTCTGACACTGTTCAGCTTCCTTTTTTGATTCTACCTGACCTTCTAGACCTTTGATCATTAAAATATCCCAGGGTTCAGTTCTTGGATCTCTTCTTTATGGACACCGTCCCAGGTGATTCCCTCCTGTGTCATAGCATAACTAGACACTGACAGCTCCCACGTTTATATTCCCACCCGGACCTCGGCTCTAAACTCCACACTCATTTGGTTAACCGAGTTCTCGACACACTCACTTGCACATCTGATGGGCATCTCAAACTTAACAGGCCCACATCCAAAGTCTCGATCATTCCCTACAAACTCCTCCTCCTCCAGTCTTTCCCAACACAATCAGCGGCAAATGCTCTCCTCTCTATTTCCGTAACCTCACAACACTCTATCAGCAAATTTTGTCAGCCCTTCCTTCAAAGTGTCTCTAGACTCCTACCACTTCTCGCACCACCAGGCTGCGGTCCACACCACTGTCTCTCACCTAGATTACCGCGGTAGCCTCCTCATAGGCCCCTGGCTTGTACTCTGCATCCCTGCAGTTTCTTTGCCATATGGCAGCCAGAGTGAGCTGTCACATCATGTCACTGCTCTTCTCAAAACCTCCCAATGATGTCTGATCTTTACTGACAGTACAATTCCAAGTCCTAACTTTGGTCTGTGAAGTCTGATAGGATCAACCTCAGGCAACATGTCTGACTCATCTGCCACCACTTCCTCCCTAGTTCGGGCCAGCCTCCGTGGCCTTCTTGTTCTTCTTCAAGCATGTCATGAAGTTCCCTCCTCTGGGCATTGGATGGATGCATTGTTCTGTCTGCTTGGAACATTCTTTCCATAGATGGCCTCAGGGATTATACCTCATTTCAGTCTGGTCTTTCTCAAATATCTCTTTTTCAGAAAGGACTTCTCTGGCTTCCTATCTAAAACAGCGCTACACCCCCTTTCCATCTCTCTATCCCCTTACTGCGCTTTGCTTTTCTTCCGTGTCCTCATCACCACCTGACCTAGAATAGACAGACTCTGTGTCTCTATTTGTTGCTTCTCTGTCTCTCCCCATGAGATCGTAAGCTCCACGAGAGGAGGAACTCTGTCTTGTTCCCTGCAGTATCACGAGTGCCTAGTAAATAGCAAATGATCAATAAATATCTGTTAGATAAAAGGACGGGAAAAAAAAGGAGGGAACGGGGGAGGACGTAACTTTTCCAACTTTGCTAGTGGTCTCAGGCAAGGGAGAAGGAACATGGCAAAGAGTGTTGGTGCAGCCAGCCAACAGGGCCTACCACAGGTTCATTAACTCTTTAAAAGGCTATTGCAAAGTCCTCATAACGAGACTGTGGCCTGTAACCTAACCTCTCCCATCTCTCATCCACACTGCCATCAGAGCAGTCTCTCTTACAGGCTGGACAGCGCTGCCCTCCTAAAGAACTTTCAGTGGCTGCCCATTGCCTAGAGAACAAAGGTCAGACTCCTTAGCCTGGCGGTCAAGATTTTCCACAATTTTAATCTGTCTTCTTATCCTTCACTAAACCCCAGCCACTGTGAACTCTCAACTCCAGAGACACTCACCATTTAGAGGACATGCCTGCCCCTTCTCTCTCCCCACTCTTTCACACTGGATGCCTTTGTCTCTTCCCACCTACTCCGATCCCACTCACCCTTCCAGGCTCAGCTAAAGCAAAACTTTCTCCATGATGCTTCCCCTGGTGAGAATGAAGTTCTCCCTCCTCTCTTTCCTACAGCCCTCTACTCAGACTCCCTGGCGGGCACACACACATCATGCTTGGTATTCCAGTTATCTCTCTCTCTCTCTGTCACGAGATCCTTGGGGTCAGGGATTAACCTTATACATTTCTGTTGTCCTCCTACAGCCTGTCGGAGTGCTCTGTTCCTAGTAAAAACTGAATAAACAGTGTCAACTGAAAATGGAAACTCTATTGAGAAACTTCCAGGTAAAACACGACTGCACTGAATCAAAGGCACTGCTTCTAATATAAGTTAAAAATATAAGTGCGACATCAGTGCCAAATTTGTTACAGTAAATACAAGAGCTAAGTCTCTGCTGTTGTGGTTATCGGTGACAGAAAACCTTACAAAAGGCGGCTCATACGAAGCAGGTACTGTGATTCCCGTCATCTCTCTTGGTCTCCTTTTCAAACATTCAAACTGAGCATGAAGGGGAATTTTTAAAGAGAACAGCGGAATTAACTCGAGGGCATCAGCTGTTCTCACCGTCCCTTATTTCTCTTGCTGGCACGGAGGGGCGGGAGTCGGCCGGCGCTTACCTCTTCCTGGTCTCAGTGGACTTGGCCGTCTTGACGGTGCTTCCGTCCTGCGCCACGTCTCTTTCCTGAGGAGCGTCTCTCACGGGCAGTGGCAGGACCACCGTTTCCTGAGTCACGGGAATGACCTCCTCGTCCGCCCCTTGCTGGCCCAGGTGTTGTTTGGCGTAATCAAAGCCTTGCACGGGCTGCAAAGAGGACACAGGTTTGCACTCACATTCCTTGGGAAGCGTGACTCTAACCACAGCTTTAAAAGGAGATGTGCCTCGAAGTGCACGTAACGGCGCTAAACTTGGCTTTCTGATGGACAAGAGTTAACTCAGATCCTCCATCCTTATCTCTGCCTCTGCAGAATCAGAATCCGTATGAAATCTACCTGGCTACAGAATCTCTACACATAAGACTTGCTCAGAGTGTAAACAAGACGCAAATAGGTGTGTGAGAACAAACTTTCTTTCAAGGATTTTACAGCATGAATTTTAAGTCAATGGATACTAATAAGGAACAATTCTTAATTGATACATTACACAGGCCCTGTGGATTAGCTCTCGCCTAGATGTATTTGGTTGCTCCTTAACTCCACCCCCACAGAGCTTTATGTGTAACAGTGCGTGTGTGTCTTTGCCAAGTCTCAATTTGCTCATCTGAGAAATGAAGATAATCGTATCTGTTTTACGATACCCACCACCTTGAGTATTAGGGTGATCATAGATCTGAAGACAGAGGGAAATGTGCTACCACATGTGAAGCAGTACACTCATCAATAATGAAATGGAATTTATGGAATCGCTCTTTAACCCAGACTTCTTCCCTTAAGCAGGCTGGTGCTCCTCTAACGCACTCCTGGGAAATTGGCAAGGTTTTGATGTCTGAAATCCCAAGTGCACGAGGCATCTGTGAGCAAAATCCAACAGACATCTATTAGCGGGGCGATAAGAAATCAGAAGTCATGTTTAAAAAATTCCTAGGAGTGTCTCTGTTCTGCTTTACACCCCAAAGCAGCACAGGACAGTGTGGCTGGTAGTTAAGTACAGCAGCTCAGAAAGCAGATTGCCTGGGTTCAAATCCTGACTCCACCACTTATTAGCTAAATTAGTGGAATTCTCTGCACATCAGTTTTTCACCTGTTAATGGAGACAATAAGCAAGTAAAGAGAATAAAATGTGCATGTATGTGAGACTGATATTTAACCATCTTCAAGCACAGTTTCGGCCTCATTCAATACTACTGGTACAGTACTGAACACATTACATAAGTTACGCCCCTGCATCCTCACTATAGTTCAAGGAGGTAGGTATTATGGGCCCCCATTTTACAGATGAGGAAACTGAGGTTTAGAAAGGTAAAGCCACTTACCCAGGCCCACACAGCCGGCCCGTGATGGAGCCAGCATTTGAACCTAGTACTATGTGACCCAGAATATGTATCTAACCACTGCTTGGATGAGTCTGCCCACAGCACCTCCTTTCCTCCTGCAGCCGCCATCACAGTTGGACATCTCCTACCATACTTGGCCTGGCTGAGACTCCTGGCCTGTCTGTGAGGAAGCGGGAGTCTCAACAGCAGCTAAGACTTCCCAAGAACCTAGTGATGGGGACAGCTGGCTCTGAGCCTCTCTCCCCCTCTCCCCCCACTCTCTCTGGATGTGACCTTACCCTTCACACTGGGTTGAAGTTATCTGCTGGATACTTCAGGTGACTGGGTCAGTGATCGGTGTGCAGAAAGAGAGACATTAAGGAATGACAGGCTTAAAAGGGGCCATTTTTTTTAGGTTAATTACACCTGTGTTATTAACCACAAAAATCCCTGTGTGTATTCAGTATTTACGGCATACAAAATGCTGACACTTCATTTCATCCTTACAACAAACCCATGAGGCAAGCAGGGCAAACATCACAGTTTCCATTTTATAAATAAGAAAACAAAAAAGCTCAGAGAGGTTCAGTGACTTGCCCAAGATCACACAGCTAAGTGGTGAATGACTCAAGACTAGTCAGTCCCTCACACATCTGACTCCCAGGGTTGAAGTTCAACCTTCAACCTAAAAATTACTACAGATTAATTAATTGACCATTGGACACACTAGTGACTCCCAACCCTAGTAATACATCATTAAATATCTATAATTACTTCAATGAGCTTCATAAAATTATCAAATCAAAATAATCTCCAATAATTTCAAAGGTAGATACATTGCCAAGATCTTTTTTAAAAAAAGCATATGTAACAATAAACACCAATTTGTGTGTAACATTTATTATGTACCAGGCACAGCTCAAAGCAATTTACATATTATTAACTCACAATCCTCACAACAACCTATACACAAATATTGTTATCATCCCCATTTTACAGATGGGAAAACTGAGGCACAAAGATGTTAAGTAACTTTCCTGAGGTCATACAGAGAGTATGTGTGAGAGAGGAAAACAGTTTGCTGTTCTTAGCAGGTGATTGACCTGTCCCAAGCCAATGTTCATGCCAACCATTATGGGCCTTCCAAGTGCCACCCTGCATCTGGACATGGCCCTAACTACTTTCACCTAAGCTTGCCTGTTCCAGGGAGCCATGTTCTCTTCATTTACATGGAGGGAAAAACTGGAAAAAAGGCTGGAAATCCAATGACAACAAGTAAAAATAAGCGAACTAAGAAGAAAGGAGGTGATGAGAGTCACGACCTGGCTCTCTTGCATTTATCATTTTTGCTGACAACAATGGCAGAAGGGTATGTCTATGGCACCTTGTCTCCAGAGGAGGGTGCAGGTGTCCACGCTCAGGGGCCTCAGCTCCCAGGAAAGCCACACTCACCTCCTCTGCTTAGCACGTTAGGTTTATTACTGAGTCTCGGGAAGGATGCCCAGGACTGTCCCCTGGTGCTGTTGCCTACATTTTAAAGACGCAGTGATGTCCCTGGGACCATCCTCCTAGTCTACGGATTCACAACGAAGGCTAACTTTTTCATTCTGCCTTGTCCCTCGGCATTGACTGCATTCTGCTCATATACACGAGGTGCTGAGAAGCGATGCCGCGGCCTCTCTCCTCCCCAACGCCGCAGTGTCCCTGGCTTGCATGGCGGCAGAACTGCAGCAAGCAAGAGGCAGTTCCACCCTGCTGGTTCCTGTGATAAAAGGGCTCTGGAAATCTACGTGTGTGGCCCAGCCTAAGTGAGGGAAAACACCCAGCACCACCACACACGAGTGGATTCAATCATCTCGTGGAACATAAATTTGCCTGAATTTCAACGTCAGCCAGGTATCGCACGGAGCAGGAGGCACTGGGTAGGAACACAAAAGAACAAAAGAAGCAATGGAAAACCACAAACATTAATCTATTCCAGCTTCAAACAGCTTTCAAGCCAGAAGGTATGCTGGAATCGTGCGTTGCCCTACTCAGTTTGGCAGATTAATAAAATTTTAGTTTAATTTATAATGCCACTTACAACCTCAGTATGGCGTGTTTCGCATTCCTGGACTCAGGTGCAATTAAATGCTGGTAATTACTGTTATGTCCAAAAGGCCCATGTTGTAACTAAGGTAAGAGGGAAATGGAATACCCTTTCTTGGAACAGTTTCATTTTTCACTGCTTGGGCAATTCCCAATGTACACTCCTTACCAACCTCTTGTGTCTGGGAAGCAGGTGTCTTAGTGTCAACAGAAACAGAACAACATTCTTTGGGGTATGGCACTTTAGGAGACAGTGTCTAATCAAGCTGCAGCTTCACAACAGGCATGTCGGTTTAACAAACAATAAAAATCCTTTGATTTTTTTTTTTCTTTTTTTTGCTGAAGGGAGGTGTGATCATCTGGAAAGAACTAAGGCATGCGTGACCCCATGAGGACAATCTCCAAAGCTGACATGCATTCCAATGGATAGGAAGTGTGAGGGGTAATTCACTGTTTCATCTCTGCACAGGTAGACAAAGCTGGGAAATTCAGCACTGGAAGAGGATCCCACCTGCCGAATCTCAGGGTTCAGGCAGGTGTATGATGGAGAAAGAGCTCGAAGACTCAGATGTGGGCCTCAGTCTGCTGCTGGCTGTGTGGCTTTGGGTAAGTCCTGAAGTCTCTCTCTCTTTCGGGTTTCTTGGCAGTAAAATGAGGATAATTAAACCCTCCCTGGCTATGACCTACCTCATAGGGCTGCTGTGATGAACAAATGAGGTGACGGACCTAGAAGAGCCCAGCAAATTATGAGACATTATTTAAACATCAGGTGTCACAGTTAGTCCATTTCCCTTGGGGAATGTCACAAGGGGAGCTACGTGCCTGGAAAATGAGCCTTCAGAATTGCCTGGCCCATTTCCCTCCCAGGCTCCAGAGGCGGATGGTGCAGAGACGTGGAGGCCACAGAGGAAGCACAGGTCTCCAGGACAGGCGTCAGCAGAGCCACTGAACTGGAGGCTGCTGGCCGAGGCTCTGCAGCTTGTCCGCCATGGCAGCCTCTGAAGGTAAGTCCCTCCAGCCCATGGAACAAAGAGAGGTCTGAGGGTCTAAGGCGCCCCCAAGAGCCTTGCATTAGAAGCCAAGAGACCGTGTCTTAGTGAGTTCGGGCCACTTTAACAAAATACCTTAAACTAGATGGCTTATAAACAACAGAAGTTTACTTCTCACAGTTCTGGGGGCTGGGAAGTCCAAGATCAAGGTGCCAGCATGGTCAGGTTCTGGTGGGAGCCCTCTTCTGGGGTGCAGGCTGCCAACTTCTTGTGTGTTCACATGGTGGAAGGGCCTCTTTTACAAGGGCACTAATCCCATTTCCAGGGGCTCCATCCTCATGACTTAGTCACCTCCCATCTCCAAATACTGTCATGTCGGGGGTCAGAACTTCAGTATATGAATTTGGGGACACAAACCTGCAGACCTGGTTCTACTGTCAGTTCTGCTCCTTACTAGCTGTGCGACCTTGATAGAGTTACTGTTCCTGTGTCAAGGGAGGGAGTCAGTTGAGTTCACTCTAAGGGCCCTTTGAGGTCACTCTAGCTCCTAGTTTTCTGTGCCTCAGTTTCCTCATTTGTGAAACAACAGTCCTTCCTCAAAGAGGGGCTGAGAGAGTGAGAGAGTGGTTGTATGCAGAGCACTTGGAAACACGGCTGAGCAAGCATCCGACAAGCACAAGCGATCAGGTCCTGACTCTAAAATAAATGGTCTCCTTCAACCTGTGACGAGGCTGCTGAAGGTACTTGCTGTGGCCTCCAGAGCCAAGAGGGGGAGGCAGGCAGAGCCCCCGCGGGCCCGGCCCCGTCCCTCCCCCGCCACTCCCGCCTACCTTTGCCCTCTGAGGCAGGTTGATCATGGTGTCTGGCTTGAAGTCGTTCTTGTTCTTCCTGCAGAGCACGGCAGTGATGATGATGATGATGACTGTGACCACGGCGATGGGCGCCAGCACCGCAGCAATGATCCACAGGTTGTTGGGTGGATTCTTCACCACGGCTGTGGGAAGAGCCAGCAGGACGCACATGACAAGGAGCACAGGGAGGAGGACAGCAACCCAGACATAACCCCCCCAACCCAGAGTCACGAGACAGGAAGATGTGGAGGAAAAGAGGCTTTGGGTCAGAAAGCCTCTGCCTGCAGCTGTGTGACCTCGGGCAAGTTACTCAAGATCTCTGAGGCTCAGTTTCCTGATCTATAAAACAGGGCTATCACTTTGTGGTGCCTGGGTGTGGTCCCAGTAGCTGCTCCATAACACTAGCCTCTGCTGTTATTAAGGGGAGGAGGAGGAAAAAGATGACCAGTGTCAATTTCCCCCACTGGCCATGTCCAAGAGTCCAAAGAGAAGAGGAGAGAAGAAATCTGAGGATTGGAAGTGTGTGCTGGAGTTAGGAGGCAAGAGCCACAGAGAAATGACTTCTAAATATTGTCGTGAAGTCACCGTGAGTGAGCAATGAATAAAACGTAACATGAGCAGATGGATCTCCTGCAGAATGGCTCGCTGGGAAGCTTGGGAATGCCTCGGTCTAATCAAAAGGATCAGGCAGTTCTCAGAACCAGTGAAAAGAAGGGCAACCACAGTGCTTGTCAGTAGGAAGAATGTGCTGTTAGAACAGAGGTGCCCTAGCGGGTGGGGTCGGGATGAATTGACCCAACACGGCCAAGCTCATGCTCTGGATCATGACAGAGACTGGGGTTACACAGGTGTACACACTTGTCAAAGCTCATCATGTGATACACTTAAGATCTGTACATTTCACTGTATGTAAATTTTACCTAAAACAGACAGATACTGAACTCTAGTCAATGATATGCAAGTGTTGAGGGCTGAAGTCTACCCATGCTGCAACTCGCTTTGAAATGCATCAGAAAAGAAAGTGGATTGATGGGGGAATGGATGGACAAACAGGTGCATAAAAACATATAGTAAAATGTTACATGTGGGTTCCAGATGGTGGGAACGCAGGTGTTCCCTGTGTAATTCTTTCAACTTTCGGGTAAGTTGGGTCAATGTAGGAAAATGTAAGAAAAAGGAAAAGTCCTTGACATGAGACGAATGTCTCCCCCAGGATCACTTGGAAAGGATACTTGGAAAACACTTCAGTCCAATCAAAAGGCCCAATAGGTTCTTAAAACTGGAGTGAAGAAAACAGTAACCAAAGAGCTTGTCTGCAGGAAGAAAGAGTTATCGGAAGGGGGCGTCTGTGGGAATCTAAAGAGAATCAAAGGGCAGGCAAGGACCAGACACGCCAGAATGTGCCCCAGCCGCAGATGTGGGCACACTAGCCGGACACAGGCCTGCCTTGGCGGATGAGATAGCGGCACTGGCTGTTTCAGCTTGGTGATACCATCCATTAATACCACCCAGCTTCTCTCCTGCTCCCTAGACCATCTCACGACCCACGGTTTAAATACCACCTGTGCTTTGATGCTGCTCATGTGCCTATCTTCATCTCTCCAGCCAGGACTTCTACCCTGAACTCCAGACTCCGACATCCAACTGCCAACCCAAATCTCCAACTGGACACATAACAGAAACACCAAACGTACTATGTCCAGAGCCCAGCTCTTAACCTCCCTCCAAATTTGTCCTTCCTGATTTAGTCTTCACTGCAAGAAACGGCAGCTCCTTCATCCACCTGCTCGGGCCCATAACCCTGCCATTGACGCTGGCCCTTCTCCTACTCTCTCACCCAACATCCTACTCACTAACGAACCCGTCACCTCCGCCTTCGACACAGACCCAGGATTTCCTCCGTTCCTTCTACCACTGGCTCCAGCTGGGGTCCATGTCACCAACACCTCTCACCTGAGTCACTGCAGTGGCCCTCCTCCCTTGCCCCGTCCCCAGTGGTCTATTCACAACACAGCAGCCAGCGTGGTCACCCAAAACTCAGATCACAATGCTCCTCTGCTCAAAACCCTGCAGGGGTTCCTACCCCATTTAGAGTAAGAGTTGGTGTCCTTATAATTTCTACAAGACCCTAAGTGACCTGTGCCCTCCACCCCCGGGCAGCCTGGCCTCCTTTTGTACTTCTCTGGCCTTAAAGCCCATTGCTCCTCCCTTAACTCACCCTGCTCCTGTCCCACCAGCTCCCACTGGTCCTCAAACATGCAGACATGCTCCTGTCTCAGGGCCTTTGCACTGGCTGATCCCTCACCCAGAATGTTCTTCCCCTAGATATGCACCTGGCTTCGCCCTCACTTCCTGCAGGGCCCTGTACAGGGGCCATCATCTCTGTGAGGGTTTCCCTGTGCTCTGTGTATAAAATAATCATCCCTGCCCCAGGCACTCTCCATCCCCCCCAATCCTACTTCATTTTTCTCTAAAGCAGTGCTGCTTTTTTTTTTTTGAGACAGAGTCTTGCTCTGTCACCCCTGGTAGAGTTCAGTGGTGTCATTGTAGCTCACTGCAACTTCAAACTCCTGGGCTCAAGCGATCCTGGCCTCAGCCTCCTGAGTAGGTGGGACTACAGGCGTGTGCCATGATGCATGGCTAATTTTTCTGTTTTTAGCAGAGACGGGGTCTCGCCCTTGCTCAGGCTGGTCTCAAATTCCTGAGCTCAAGCGATCCTTCCACCTCGGCCTCGCAGAGTGCTAAGTAAAGGCGTGAGCCACCACGCCCAGCCTAAAGCAGTGCTTCTTAAACTTTAATGTATGCATCAATCACCTGGGGATCAAGTTCAAACGTGGATTTTGATTCTGTGGGTTCGGGGTGTGGGTCCTGAGGTTCTGCCTTTATAATAAGCTCCCAGGTGATGCCCACATTGCAGGCCACACTTGGAGTAGCAACGCTCTAAAGTACGCACCACCATCTGACATCCTGTGCCTGTATCTGCTCATCATGTCACCCTGCCCCTCCATTAGAATGTTCACTGCAAGAGGGCAGGCAGCTCTTTGTCTCTTGTTCACTGCTACATCCCCAGGGCCTATAACAGGGCCTTGCATATGGTAGGTGCTCAATTAAAAGCTGAAGGACTATATACACAGACTACCATTATCCCTGCTGCAATTTGGCTCCCCATACAGGTTTTCTTACAGGACAGAGTATTGACAACTTAGA
>CAUYRT010085270.1:0-29538 GCA_963574885.1 Lepilemur ruficaudatus
GAGAGATTCCTTTTATTTATTTATTTTTTATTTATTTTTTTTGAGACAGTGTCTCACTCCGTTGCCTGGACTAGAGTGCTGTGGCATCAGCCTAGCTCATAGCAACCTCAAACTCCTGGGCTCAAGCAATCCTTCTGACTCAGCCTCCCGAGTAGCTGGGACTACAGGCATGTGCCACCAAGCCCGGCTAATATTTTCTATATATTTTTAGTTGGCCAATTAATTTCTTTCTATTTTTAGTGGAGACGGGGTCTCTCTCTTGCTTAGGCTGGTCTCAAACTCCTGACCTTGAGCAATCCTCCTGTCTTGGCCTCCCAGAGTGCTAGGATTACAGGTGTGAGCCACCACGCCTGGTGCTGCAGTCAATTCTTAACACTTTTGTGACATCACTTCTTTGCTTAAAACTCAGAAATCGCTTCTCATTTCACACGTATTCATTACTCCAAAAAGAAACTCCATAGCCAATAACAATAACTCTCTTTCTCCCCACTCCCCAGCCCCTGGCATCCATTAATCTACTTTCTGATTTTATATATTTTCCTATTCTGGATATTTCATATAAATGAGATCACAATATGTGGTCCTTTGTGACTTCTTTCACTTAGTAAAATGTTTTCAAGTTTCATCTGTGCCACCATAGTACATATATCAGTATTTCATTCTTTTTTATGGCTGAATAATATTCCATTGTATGCATATACCACATCTTTGTTTGTCCATTAATTAGTTGATGGACATTTGGGTTTTTTAAATTTTCTGGCTATTCTGAATAATTCCACAATGAACATTCCTATACAAGATTTTGTGTGAATATATGCTTTCTATTAACGGATCTTTAAATATCAAACCAGCCTTAGTATCTGAAATAAATTTCACTTGATGGTGGTGTATTATTATTTTTATATGTTGCTGGATTGCTTTGATAATATTTTGTTGAGATTTTTAGTGTCTATGTTCATGAGAGATATTGATCTATAGTTTTGTTTGTATCATCTTTGTCTAGTTTTAGTATCAGTACTGGCCTCACAAAATGGTAACTGTTCTCTTCTATTTTCTGCAAGAGATTGTATAAAATTGGGTTTAATTCCCCTTTAAATATTTAGAATTCTCCAGTGAAACCTAGAGATTTCTTTTTTGGAGCTTTTCAATTATAAGTTCAATTTCCTTATCATTATAGGACTATTCAGATTGTCTACTTCATCTTGGTTGAATTTTGGAAGTTTATAGTTTTCAAGAAATTTATTTCAAGTTGTTGAACTTACGAACATAAAGCTGTTTGTGCTATTCTCCTTTTATTCTTTTATTTTCATTTAGTTTTTTTCTTTTCTTTTAATCAAATACTGCATCAGCAGTATCATCCTTTTATCCTTTTAATGGTTTCAGGATCTGTAGTGATATCTCATTTCATTGCTGATATTGGTAATTTGTGTCTTCTCTGTCTGCCTTGGTAAAAGTTTGGCAATTTTATTGATTTCTTAAGAATCAATTTCTTGTATTGATTTTCTCTACTGTTTTCCTGTTTTCACTTTTATTGATTTCTGCTCTTAACTTCATTAGTTCCTTCCTTCTGCTTCTTTGGGTTTATTTTGCTCTTATTTTTCTAGTTCATAGAGGGAGGAACATATGTTATTGATTTGAGACCTCTCCTTTTTTCTAATATAAGCATTTAGTGCCATAAATTTCTCTCAGCTGTACTTTACCTATGTCCTACAAATTTTGATATGTTGTATTTTCATTTTCATTTGGATAAGTATATATTTTTTTATTTCCCTGGAGAGGCCTCATTGACCGACAGATTATTTATAAATGTGTTGTATAATTTCTGTGTATTGGGACTTTCTTATTCTCTTCCTGTTATTGATTTCTAGTTTGATTAGAGCATCTCTATATAATTTTAATTCTTCTAAATTTGTTGAAGTTGTTTTACAATGCAGAATGTGGTATATATGTATATGAATGTTTCACAGGCACTTGAAAAGAAGGTATATTCTGCTGTTGCTGGGTGGAGTGGTCCATAAATGGCAGTTAGATTCTGTTGGCTGATGGTGTTATTCGGTTCTATTTTTTGCAAATTTTCTATTTAAAAATAGTTCTATTAATCTCTGGGGGGGTGTTGAAGTCTCTATAATTGTGGATTTTTATTACTCCTTTCAGCTTCATCCTTTTTTTGGTTTTGTTTGTTTTCCATGTACTTTGAAGCTCTGTTGGTGGTGCATACACATTTAAGATTGCTGTGTTATCTTGGTGGATTGATCCCCATCTAAATAATTATTTATCGGGCTCTGTTCTACAAAGTGAGATAGAGCATATAAGTAGAGCATATAAGTAGCCCAAACTATATATTATAAATGTGCAAACCAGGGTTTTTGGTTTTGCTTTGTTTTTAGTAGACTTTATTTTTTAAAGCAGTTTTAGGTTCACAGCAAAAATGAGCAGAAAGTACAGAGAGTTCCCACATACCTCCCTCCCCACACATGCACAGCCCACCACCTCCATCAACATCCAGCACCACAGTGAAACATTTGTTACCATCCGTGAACCTGCATAGACACACCATTGTCACTCAAAGCCCATAGTTTACATCAGGATTCACTCTTGGTGTTGTACATTTTATGGGCCTTGACAAATATATAATGACATGTATCCACCATTATAGCATCACACAGAGTAGCTTCACTGCCCTAAAAATCCTCTATGCTCCACCTACTCTTTCCTTCCTCCCCCCTAATCCCTGGCAACCACTAATGTTTTTACCATCTCCTTGCAAACCAGGGGTTTTTAACTTGGTGTTTTATGTTAGCTAACTTCCATAACAAGTGTACACAAAAATATATATTTCGGACTTCATAAAAATATTTCTTTCACTCATGTAAAGTCTAAAACAGGTACATCTGATTGGAGGGCACCTCTCATTTTGTGGCCCTGTCATCCTTAACATGTGATTTCTAAGTTCATCATACTCATTTATATACACATATAGCAAAGGAACACAGAGGATAACAAGAGATTTTTAAGGGCCAGGTATAGAAGTGGTGCATACTGTGCTAAAACTTGGTCTTATGACTACTCCTCCTAAATGCAACAGAGGCCAGGAAATGTAGTCTAGCTACAGGAAGAAGAGGAAATGGGTTTAATGAACAACTAGTCAGTCTGGGTCATAGGTCTATAGAACCCATAGGGATCCATGGATAGACTTCAGGGGATTGTTTAAGCAACTCGAAGATATATACAAGATGTTCCCTTCATATTCACTTTCCTGGGGAGAGGAAGGGAAGGACTAGCCCTGATTCAATTGGCTATGAACATATGCTGGAAGAAGTTAAATTTAAGCTGAAGCTTCAAAATGTGCAGAGATGGGGGAGGGTGGGATAGAAGGTGAGGGAAAACTGAGCAGAAAACCAATACCAGCAAAGGGACAAAGATTGGAGACTATAATGTGTATTTGCAAAATGGCCAAAAGTTCAGACAAGCTAATGTACTGAGTTTATTTGGAAGACTATCCATTTAGCCAGGCAGTCATTCCACAAGTATATGCTGGTCTCTATTTGTGTCAGGTGTCCTGGCTTTTATAAGGATGAAAACAGAGGAAAAGGGACAATTAAATAACAAGGGATGATGAGTGTTGCTAGGGAAGTATAGGATGCCATTAGAGCCTACTGCAGGGACACCAACCTTACCTAGGAGGTTAGGGAAGACATCCTAGAGGAAGTGATGCTTAAGCTGAGCCTTGATGGACAAACAGAAGTTAGCAAGCTAAGAGTGGAAAGAGAAAAGCCATATTCCAGGCCTGGAGGCATGACAAGAGTATGTAGAATGTATGAAGATCTGCCAGAAGGCCTCTATGGTAAGGCCAAGGATGCAAAAGGAAAAATGGCATGAATGAAGCTAAAGAGGTAGACACAGCTCAGATGCAGGAGACCTTGTAAAGGGCATGGCTATGGAAGTAGGAAGAAAAACAGAAGAATGTGCTCTCAAGGAAGGGCAAGGAAGAGAGTGCTTTAAGGAGCAGTCAACAGTGTCAAATCCTGCCATAGAAAGGTTAAGCTGGATAAGGATGAAAAGTGCTCATTGGATTGAGTGACAAGGCGAGAATAATTTCAGTGAAGCAGCAAGAGCCATGGCTGCATTGCAGGGCAGGGTAGTGCTGACAGTTGATTGGAGGTTGATTTGGAGTACAGAAGAGAGGGTTATGCTGCCAAGGAAGAGTTTCTGTTAATACAGAGAGATGTAAGCATGTTCATGTGACAATTTTGAGCACATGGAAGAATGACATGAGAGTGTGGAAGGCCAGGAATCCAGGCTGTTCCTAGGCAATGAGGAGCCATTCAAGCAAGAGAATGACACGTTTTTGGTTCTGTGTAGGAAGACTTATCTTGGAGCTGGGTACTACTGCCTCCAGGGGACATCCTACCCTAAAGAAACTCATCCTGCCTTAAAAATGAAGCACAGGCTTAGTTTTGGCTTCTAAGTGAGAATCTTAGCAGAATCTTACACCATGCTTTTGTAAATTTTGAAGCATTGTTTCCAAATTATTTTCTAATTATCTCAGTTTTCTTACTAGGACAAACATCTTGTTAAGTTTTGTTTAGTTTGCAATTATTCCAACCTTAATATTACAATTGGATAGATTTAAAAGGCTAGTTCAGCAGTCTGCCCGCTACTTGATAAAGGGTAGCCAATTCTGTAGTTTTTTTATCTTACAATCATTAAAACAACTCTTCTTCCCCAGGGCATCAAACTGTGTAATAAACAGCAGTTTAGGAATAAAAGGGAAACCCTCTTGAGGTGCAAATTAGTGTGTTGTGTGGCTGAGGGAGAATGAAGGGATTGGGTTGCTTGATAAATTTAAATGAAAGAATCCTAGTCAAATATGTAGAGCAAAAGCAAATCTCAAAGTTGCTTCATAAACAAGATTTAATACAAGCTGATAAATTTAGACCCAAATGGGAAGGTCCATGTGCTTCAATATCTCCTGCCTTATTCATAAATCACACTATTGATCAAATATAAATTAATGCACGAATGTATATATTTGTATATGGGAACTCATGAAACCTCATTTATTATGTGAGAATGAAGTAGAAAGCAATTTTTATATTATGAATACCTCAATTAAAGCATTTAGCATTTTTAAAAATCTTAGCCAAATGGATCTTATCTTTGTGGGTCTTTATCTACATGGATCTATTCCTTCTATCTCCCCCTCTCAAAAGAAAAATATGTGGTGACTATCACTCCTGCTCTAGCTTTTGCTTTGGGTCTTTGGGAAGAGAATTTAGGATTAAGGGGGGAGCATTTAACAACTCATGAAAAGGTGGAGAAAAGGACTTTGAACAGTTTCAATTGTGATTCTACTACGAATTTCCTTCCAATGACCAATATATCCTGGGAGTGACCACTGAATGTTTTATTTGGTTTTATCCTTTGATTGGATTTGCTTTTTTATAAGTTTTTCCTTTTAAATAATGGTTAGCAATTAAACTGAAATATCAGACACCAAGCATTTTTGTATATTCTATAAGTTAATGTCCAGTTGTACTAGCTATTCACTGGTATATTAAAAAAGATTCAGTGCCTTTTATCAAGATGCTATGAAATGTATCCTTGGGGCATATCTAAAACAGGGTGTAGGTGAAAATGGTGCCTAATTGGGAAGGTAGGGAAGGAACTTTTCAGTAGAGATCACTTTTCAGTAGAGTTACTAGCAAGATTTCTTCTGTAAAACCAACTACTCCATAACTTACTGCTACAAATGAGTTGTTATAAAAGCAACCTACAGAGTTTTAGATGGACTGGGGAAACCTAAGAATAATAGGAAAGGTTTCATGTTAACTAAAATTCTCCAGGCCTTTGATTGGAGGGGTGGGGTAGGTGGAAGGATTGTGCAAATGGTTCTATGGGCACAAAATAGGGAAATGGAAGGCATATTTCTGCTTTCTCTTGTACTACTCTCTCTACAACAGCTTAGACAACTGAGAAAGGTAGGAGCTTAATTAAAGTTGACTCCTAAGAAAACAGTTTGAGGGAATAAGATATAGTATATAAACCCAACATAGAAAAGGCCCCAAGTTCTAATTCAAAAATCAAGGTCTAGAGTTACTATTAGATACTGAGCATTACTTGAAATTAATGTTAGTGTGAAGCCAACTGAATCGAGATATGCTGTAAGTGTAAAACACACCCCAGTTTCAAAGACTTAAAAAGAACTGTTAAATGTATTATTAATGATTTTATATTGCTTACGTATTGAGATGATAATATTTTGGACATATTGAACTAAGCATGTTTATTAAAACTGTTTCTTTCTTAAAACTGTTTCTATTAGGTTATTAAGTATGAAATGTCCGATTTCCTTCCATGTACTGTTTGACAGTTGATATCTCTGACATTTCACTTTGTCACTTCCTGTTTTATTTTTATTATGAAGGTACATCCTTATTCTCTCAAACACACAGTTTAGCTTGCGATTATCTTTCAAATTCTTTTAGAGCAATTTTTGTGAAACCATGGATAAGTCAAAAATTCGTGTTATTTTCAAATATGAGTTCCATTTGGAACCAATGCAGCACGGACAGCTCGAAATATCAATGCATGTTTTGAAAGGATGTGGCTAATGAAAGCACAGTACGTGGATGGTTTGAGAAGTTCCATTCTGGTGATTTCAATCTTCAAAATGAGCCACGCGGGCAACCTGAGACCAAGGCAGATAATGATGAGCTGAACACTGTAGTAGAAGCACATTTATCTCAACTAACATGTGAAGTACAATAGTAGCAAGGTTTGACATTACTATTCCAACAATATTGGACCATTTGAAACATATCGACAAGGTAAAAAAGCTGGATAGAAGGGTTCCACATGAATTAAATGAGCATCAGAAGAGAAATTGTCTTGAAGCATGCCTTTGCTGTCACAACAGAAAGGCTAACCATTTCTACACTGTATTGTTAGGTGTGATGAAAATGGGTTCCTTTTGACAACCAAAGTCATTCAGCACAATGATTGGATAAGGATGAAGTGCCAAAACAGAATTCATCAAAAAAATCTGGCCGGGCGTGGTGGCTCATGCCTGTAATCCTAGCACTCTGGGAGGCCGAGGCAGGAGGATGGCTCAACGTCAGGAGTTCGAAACCAGCCTGAGCAAGAGTGAGACCCCCATCTCTACTAAAAATAGAAAGAAATTAATTGGCCAACTAAAAATATACAGAAAAAATTAGCCGGGCATGGTGGCACATACCTGTAGTCCCAGCTACTCGGGAGGCTGAGGCAGAAGGACTGCTTGAGCCCAGGAGTTTGAGGTTGCTGTGAGCTAGGCTGACGCCACGGCAATCACTCTAGCCCCGGCAACAGAGCAATACTCTGTCTAAAAAAAAAAAAGCTAATAGTGTGTCTTTGGTGGTCCAGCGCTGGTATTATCCACTACAGATTCATGAAACCTGGTCAATCCCTTACAGCAAATGTCTACTGCAACCAGTTAGATTAAATAATGAAGATGCTTGCAATTAAGCAGCTGAGATTGGTCCAAAAAGACAGGCCAATCTTATTAGACAATGCTCAACCACACGTCACACAAACAACACTGCTCTAACTACTGGACTTGGAAACACTCTGTCATCCACCATATTCACCAGATCTTGCACCAACTGCCTACCACTCCTTCCAGGCTTTGGACCACTTCTTGCAAGGAAAAATATTCAATTTTCAACAAGCTATGGAAAACACCTTTCGAGGTTTCATCACTACTTGCTCTCCAGGGTTCTTCACTGCTGGCATAAACGAGATACCATTAAGAAGGCAAAACTGTGTCGATAGTTTAGGCCCATACTTTGATTAATTGTATTGCTTCTTGAGATATATTTAAAAAAACCCTTTGATTTCAAATTAGACATTTCATATTTAATAACCTAATATTTTAATGAGGCCGCTAGAAACTTTGAAATGACATTATATTGCCCGCATTCTACCCCTACAGCACAATGTTGCCAGTTAAGACTAACCGGGGAAGACTATCTGGTACTAAAGGGAGGGGTGGGGTAGTCACAGCCTAAGACAGAGAAAGTAATAGGCTTTGTTTTAACAAGTCATTTTAAAGTAATCCCTCGAAAAGATAGCCACGGTGAGAGATCTCCTGAGCCATACTGCAAGCAGAGCTTTTAGAGAGGAGGAAAAAAGCAATTCATTTCCTTTAAAAGCTTCAAAGAACTTAAGTTCGGCACCTCAAAGCTCCTGGTGTGACCAACCGGCCAGCGGGAAGCCCGGCCAGCTCGGCGTGGGAGGGCCCGGCCCCGAGGGAGGAGCATCCCCGGGTCTAGCAGGGAAGGCTCAGCGGCCACGTGGCTCAGGAAACCACCCACGCGAGAGGATAGGAGGACACCTCCCTGGCCCCTCCTTTGTGATCATGGTATCTCCCCTGCCAGGTTAAGTATGGCCCCTCCTTTGATGACTGTTCTTAGGCCCTTACCCAGAAAGGGGCAAGCTCTTCCTCAACCTGAGCAAACAGCGCCCTCGGGCCCACTCCCAGGCCGTTCACACTTTGCCTTCCCTAAAAGAACACACCCAGGTGGGCTACAGGGTTGGGCGGGATGGGGGAGGCAACCAAGGTGCGCGCGTAAAGTGCACGCGCCTGCGCCAAAGGCCCGCTGGGCCCCGGGCTTCAGCCTCCGCTGCAGCTCTTCGTCCGCCTCCCTTTCCCCGCCCCCACTGCTGTACGTCACAAAGAGTGACGTGAAAGCGAACAATCACAGTCCCGCTCCTCGAGAGCCAGTAGGGAAAGGGGAGAGAGGGTGGGGGGAGGGGACAGGAGGGAAAGAAAAGGTTTTGGGGGCGGGCTCTTCCCAGTTACCCAATCAGAGAGCTCTGGGGAAGGGAGGGGCGGGGCCCGAGACGCGGGCGGGGGGTGGGGCTAGGGAAAGGAGTTGGAAAGCTCCAGGATGAGAGGGCGGGCTCCCCGGGATTAAAAGCAGCCAATCAGAGCGCGCCGGCTTCATTCGGTGAGCGGCGTGGGGCGTCGCCGCCGCCGCCGCGCGCGCCGGGGGC
The DNA here is from genome assembly GCA_963574885.1 of Lepilemur ruficaudatus. Lineage (NCBI taxonomy): Eukaryota > Metazoa > Chordata > Mammalia > Primates > Lepilemuridae > Lepilemur > Lepilemur ruficaudatus. Next base: position 9,037 of record CAUYRT010085270.1, read on the forward strand.
TGGTTAAGGCCATGAAACAAAAGAAACCCTGAGAGGGGAGCCGCTGCCACCTCCACCAGCCCGCCCCGCTGCCGTCCCCACCTACCCACCCACCTAGTTACCTACCTCTGCCTCCTTCCCCTGCCCCTCCACCCCGCCCTCTCCGGTCTCCGGGCGGCCCTGGCGCTCCTCAGCTCGGGTCGCCAGCCCCGCCGCCTCCCCAGAGGAAAGGTGTTTGCGCGCTGAACAGGGCCCGGGCCCTGTCCGCCATGGGGCTCGCCGCCCGCCGCGCCTGACCCGGCCGCTGCCGCCGCCGCCGCCATTGACAGCGCGCCGCTGCGATGCCGAGCGGCAGCTCCGCGGCCCTGGCCCTGGCGGCGGCCCCGGCTCCCCTGCCGCAGCCGCCCCCGCCGCCGCCTCCGCCGCTGCCGCCGCCCGCGGGCGGCCCGGAGCTCGACGGGGACGGGCTTCTGCTGAGGGAGCGCCTGGCCGCGCTAGGCCTCGACGACCCCAGCCCGGCGGAGCCCGGCGCCCCGGCGCTTCGGGCCGCGGCGGCGGTGCAGGGCCAGGCCCGGCGGGCGGCGGGGCTGTCTCCAGAGGAGCGGGCTCCGCCCGGCCGGCCCGGAGCTCCGGAGGCGGCCGAGCTGGAGCTGGAGGAGGACGAGGAGGAGGGGGAGGAAGCGGAGCTGGACGGAGAACTGCTAGAAGAGGAGGAGCTGGAGGAAGCAGAGGAGGAGGACCGGCCGTCCCTGCTGCTGCTGTCGCCGCCCGCGGCCACCGCCTCCCAGACCCAGCCGATCCCGGGCGGGTCCCTGGGGTCGGTGCTGCTGCCCGCTGCCGGCTTCGATGCCCGGGAGGCGGCGGCTGCGGCCGCGGCAGCGGGGGTGCTCTACGGCGGGGACGATGCCCAGGGCATGATGGCGGCGATGCTGTCCCACGCCTACGGCCCCGGCGGCTGCGGGGCGGCGGCGGCCGCCCTAAACGGGGAGCAGGCGGCCCTGCTCCGGAGGAAGAGCGTCAATACCACCGAGTGCGTCCCGGTTCCCAGCTCCGAGCATGTCGCCGAGATTGTCGGCCGCCAGGGTGAGTGGAGGGAGTGGGGAGGTCCAGCTGGGCATGGCCCTGGGCGTGGGTGGGGAGCCGAAAGATAGGAGTTTGGGGCCGAGAAAGCAAACCCGGCGAGTACCCCAGGTCCACTGCCAAGGGGTCTGGGAGGAGCCGAGGGTCGACGAGTTGAGAAGGTGGGTCACCTTGCGCAAACCCACGGTGTTCCGCTCGCTTTGCCTGATAAAAAGTGTGAAGTTTCTCGGGCCACCCAATCCGGTGGAGTTCACTTTACTTGAGCTGTATTCGTGGAACACCAGATTGGCGTGTCACCAGAAACCTCAGAGAGGTGGTAAAAGGTCGGGTCAGAGGAGTTGTGGATTCGGTGTTGTGTACGGAAAGCTTCGAGATTGCAAGTTTGCACAGCCGAGAGTCTTATAAAGGCGCTCAGCTTCCTTTACAACGGCTTATTCAGATGGAGAAATGGACAGAAATGGAGGCTTGTAGAGAGGGTTTGTTCGAGAGGAGGGGGCTGTGCGAATGGTCGGCATCACCACCATCCCCCAGCCCCGCAGCTATTGAGAAACTTAGCTTTTGAAGAGCAGCCTAACTCTCTGTTGATCTTACTGTATTCCTCTCGATATATTTTAACTCTCGAAAAGGCTCCATTGGCTATCTTGTCGAACACTTCAGTGTGCACGACGAAGAAAAATTGGACAGTAAGGTAATTAAGGAACTTTATGCGTTTATACAGTTTTCAGTAATTTACTCTTCTTGCCAGCACACCAGTACTGCAGACTGACTCCTCCCACATTGTTCAGACAAAGGACCTATGTCTCAGATTCCAGGAGATTTGTGAAGGTGGGGGAAGGGGATGCCCCGGAGTACCTCTTTTTCCGACATTTTTAGGGAAGGTCCTAAGCTCTGTAATGTGGCTTTTCCCCCTTTGTTAAAGGGATAACTATTACCTGCTGCCACCTCATTACAATATGGTTTAGCCTGGTTGATGCATGACTCTTTACTGTTAGGTTGAGAGCATTGTTGGGGTCAAATAAAGAGATGATGGCGCTGCTGCTTAAATGATCTCATCTCTCCCCAGTGGTCTAAAGTACGCATAAATAAGAGGTCTGTCGAAATTGTAGTTTCGCATATCAGAATTGACTTATTTCTTACCTGTAGGTTTTTAATCAGAAAAACTTGTCTGAAAATGGATAGAAGCAAGAGATTATTTGAGACTGCCTGATGATTGGCACTTAAGACACGGTTCAAATCTGGAACCATTCAATTGAAAGGGAATTTATTCTTGTAGTTCTTCTGGTAAATGAGTTCCAAATACCTCATTCGTGTTTGGCAATACTTAGTTTTCTCCTGGAGATTAGTATCTTGTTTCACCTACACAGGATAAAATTAAAACATCTTAATTTATAGATCCAGAATGAGTTGGGCATTCATATAAGAACATTGAGGGATTGTTATGTATCAAGCTTGTATTTTGCCAGGTATTGAGTTTATGGTACTGAGTTGAGAATGTGAAGTTGCTTCAAACTTTTTGCCCTTAAGAAACTAACAGTCTAATAAACAGTGGAAGGACACTAACTCTAGTGTGACAAACAAAAAGTCACACATGTAAGAACATATGTCCTGGAGGGACTTGGAGAATGGGTGGGGAGTTTAACAAATGGAGATGGGAGAAAGACCGAGTAACAACGTGAGGAATGTTGTGGAGGACTAACCTCTAGGTGTAATTGGCAAGTAGTGTTGAGTTCGTTGATATCTAGGGTCAGTAAAGGGGAGTAGTGAAAGACTGCGAATGCAGTTGTACCGGCTGGAATATGAAGAATCCTGAACGCTGTGGAAGGATGCTACTTACTGGGCACAAGTTGGTTCAGTGTGCTTATGGTGACAGTCCAGGGTAACAAAGGAAAAGAACATCTACATGCCAGTTTTACTAAGGGACAGGATAACATATTTTGTAGGTTTAGTTTAATACAAACTTTGTCCTTTACTATATCATACCCGTTTAAACACTATAAAATGGTGCTTAGTTGTATAAACTGTTACTTTTATACAAATCCATTGTGTAAAAATAAATCAAATTAATTCCTAGTTTTTATTAATATTTTGTACCGTGTATTACATGATAGCAAATGAGATAAAGTCTTTTTTTTTCAGGCTGTGCTTGTTAGTTAATAAGGAAATGTAAATCTGTTTGTCTTAGGACATGAAGACAAATTGCTGACTATTCCTTTTGGCACTTAGTATTTTCCCGGAGTTGACAGTATGTCATTATCCTCTAGCTTATCTTAAAAGCAGAAAGTCTAACCCTTTCCCATTTATTTTAAACCATTCACCTAGTGGATCATTGACCCCTTTGCCACCCCCATGCTCTAGCAGCATAGTAATAAAACCTGTAAAGTATTTACTTCTATGGAGAACTTGGTGACTTCCAATGTTCACATCCTTTACAGTGTGATCATTTCCCCATGGGAGAGGACCTGTTCTAAGTGAGTAAAGCAGGATAAATCATTTCATTTTCTTGTTTGCTTTGGAGAAGCTAAGTTTTCATCTTTAAGAATTATCCATTTCTGTCATTTTATTCATTACCTGAAGTCATAATTTTCTGTGTGACATCTCTTAATTGATTTTGGAAATAATTATGTCACAGATGGAGACATTTGTGACTTAAGCTCTGAAGCAAAGAGCAAGACAAAAGAAATTCTGAGTCAGATAGACTAGCACCTCATGTAGATGGTCTCTGGTTTCAGTGTTTTTCAAAAAAAACCAAACCACTGAATTTTCATGTTTTGTATGACTCCCGTGTACACGTATGCATGTGATAAATTTGTTGTGCTTATTTAAAAAAAAAACTGCTTTTGATAGTAATGAAAGATGGCTGAGTGTTTGACCTCTTATTTATACTCCCCAGTAGCATGTGGTCATTTGTAAATGCCAGATTGGCCTTGTTTTTTTTCAGCTTTGCACCTATTGTGAAACCTACAATAATGTAAAATAAAGCCAGGAACTGAAGAGGCTTATTTTTTTTTTTTTTAAAGAGGCTTATTGATGTAGTTAATTGAAGAAGTTTTAGAATATGGACCTCAAAAATAAGGCTGGCAATAGACTTTTAACGCCTAATTTTGTAAACTTAGCAACATTTCTTTAAGTATAGTGTCTGAAGGACACATTAACAGTAGTTAACAGGTCTAATTTAAGTCAATGGGTTTTGTTCCAATTTATACAGTCATTGACATCAATTTAGACTAAAAAGTGAATTAAAGCAGAATTCTATACCCATTCTTAACTGCATTATAAATAAATATTAAATGTCATAAATTCAGTTGTTTAAAGACTTATAACCTAAGGTTTTATATTACTGTTTAAGATAAATAACTATCTTATACTGTTTTCATTAGGCTTCAGTTGATGGTGTGTGTTTGTTCTTCAGCCTCATGGTCTAGAATAGTGATCTCCAACTGTTTTTGATTGTATACCCTATCAATAAAATTTAAGTTTGTACTCCCAATATCTGGATATTTGTGTATGCATATTTGTGCTAAATATACATTATAAAACATCTGTAAAATTTTAAAAGAATGAGGTAAAAGTGGTAACAGGAGTTCTAATTTTTCTGCACTCCAGTGGATTCTCTCTTACTCTACTTTGACTATCACTGAGCTAGACCATTTTAGAAATTTTCTCCTTCCTTACTGAGCTATTCTGCTTCCATTGACCCTCAGTGGCAGTGTGTATTGTCACTTTTTTTTTTTTAACAACTGACACTTTGCATTGTTTCAAGTTGTCTTAAATGCATCCTTGCAATAGTTTTCCTCAATTTCTTAGAGTGGAACCACCCTTCAAGCTCCAAAACAACTGAAATAAGGTGTATGTATGTGTGACCATGAGAAAAAAAGCTTGGTCTTACTGAACATAAATTTCCTATTCAAGAAGAAATACACATTTCATGAGAATAAACAGTTTTGGAATAATGCTAAAGCACATGTCTTTTTCTTTTATAGGGGAGGGGTGGCATTGTTGGCTTTCTCTTTGCCAAGTCCTACGTTAGGTACTTTACCAGTGCCATGTAACCCTGTAGGCAGTTATCACCATCTTACAGATGTTAAAACTGAAGTTCTGAAAGATAATGTGCTCAAATAACAACTTGGATGTAGACCAATTTGTTTGACATGGAAAATAAAGTTCCACTTGACATTCAGTATTGAGGTATTCTGCTCTGGAATGTTAATAATACTTTGGATTAAGTTCTGCCCTAATCTGAGTTTTGGGATACTGTATTTCTAGTATATATAATATCACCACTGTCATAATTAGTTTACTTAATGAAATCTTGGTGTCTTTTACTAGCCAGAAGGCACAGTTATCATTACAATGTAGTTCTAATGTGTCTAACTAAAAATTCACTGTCATTTATAGTCAGTAATTTGTATATATACATACATACACTAGCTTTAAAAATTGTAACTTTTCTTTTGGGCTTTAAAATTTAAATTTAGCTGATAATGGTTTATATTAGCGCTGGGGCCCTTGGGAAAGGTTCAAATTACTATAATTGTTTTGCATATAGGCAGGGAATCTACTGCATTTTCTTTCTGCCTTATTCAGCTAATGAACTATTCTGATTCACTAGGGAAGAAATGGGAACTAAAGTGGCAATTCAAGGGTGTATTATTTTTGGTGAGTAGGGTCAGGATCTCTCTCTAGTGCAGTGGCGTCCTAGCCCACAGCAACCTCAAACTCCTGGATTCAAGGGATCCTCCTGCCTCCGCCTCCAGAATAGCTGGGACTACAGGTGCACACCACTATGCCTGGCTAATTTTTCTATTTTTTATAAAGATGGGGTCTTTACAAAAGACTGTGTTGCTCATGCTAGTTGAACTTCTGGGCTTAAGTAATCATCCTGCCTTGTCCTCCCAAACTGCTAGGAGTACAGGCATGAGCCATCAGGCCCAGCCAAAGGTGTATTTTCTACACTCCACTCCCCTTATCAACAACCTAAAAATGATCTAGGGAGCCACATACTTGAGAACTGTTTCTCTTAGAGATTTCTACCTAGAAAATTTTCAACAACATTTATGGGTTGGAATTCTAGGTGATTATTCCCTACATCTGAAGTTTTCAAGGAAAGGTAGAATTTAGTTATGAGAGTGCTTAATATATTGCTGATTTGGTTTTGAATACTTATGGATTATTATTATACTTTGCCTTAAATTAAATACAAGAAGGTTTTAGAATGTGTATTTTAATATAAAAATACGTATTATAAGCAACACCAAATTGCCTGTAACAGTCTCTGTTCAGCTGTGGTGTATTGGAAAGAGCCAGCAATCAGAAATTGATATTCCTGAAGGATGATTACTCTGTGCCGCTAACTCACTTTGTGATCTTAGAGAAGTCATTGAAGCTCTCTAGGCTTCAGATTCCTCTTCTGGGCATAATCATATCTGCAGTAACTCTAGAGTATCTGAATGATATACAAATAAGTTGACATAAAGCTATAAATGATAGGCACATATAAATTTTGTTAAGGTAAATCTGAAATTAATTTAGAACTAGTCTGTTTTAATCATGTTCACCTTTTTCAGCTTTAACATATTTATTCTTCTAATGTAATAGAACTAGAAGCAACTGATATCTGAACGCCTGTTAGATACCTGGCACCTCTGTCAGGATACGGTTAAATTATGTTGTGGTAACAACCTCAACATCTCAATGTTAAAACAGCCAAGGTTTGTTTTTTGTTCACAGGGGCTCTGCTCATTTTAGTCATTCAGAGACACAGGCCAATGGAGTGGCCACCATCTCGAGTGTTACTGTTCTCCCCTATGCTAGGGGATGAAAGACTATGGCATAGCACATACTGGTCTGTAAATGTTAGACCTGGAAGTAATACTTATCATATCTGCTTATATTTCATTAATCAATGCTAGTTATCTGGCCACACCTAATTTCAAATGGGCAAGAAAGTGCATTACAACCATGTGCACAGAGCCAAGATACTCATGAGCAGCTATGATGATTACCATAGTACTATTTTATAATTTATAGGATTGTTACAGAATTTTAAACAAAGTAATTTCTGCCATATGGAACTTGGAATTTAAACTCAAAATGAAAAAATAGATAATTTTTATAAGCTACTAAATAACTTAATATCTAAATAAGATATTAGATTTTAATTTTTTTTTAAATTGTAAGCTTCTTTAGGAAGCTCCAAATAGATCATAAACAATTATTTTAAATCCCCATTGATATTCAGGTGATTCTATAGTGATATATTTTTTATTAAACTGCATCCTTGAGGCTTCCCAGATGGCTCAGATACCGTAATTTGTACGTTTTCTTTTAACTTTTTTCCCATGCTATCATTAGTTACTGTGTAAAAATTGGCAAAGATTACGTCTGATATCTAAGGCTTTAAAATAATTTTCTAATGTTAGGATTACCAAGCCAAATTATACTAAATTGAATATATGCATAGCCTAATCCTATTTGAGTAGTTCAAATCTTTATTCTGTGACTGATTTGGGGAATTGTAAGTTACACTGAGTAACTATAGAACCTCTTTGATGCCAGTGTTTGGGATTTAAGGACAATTGAAGTTGCGTGATTTGTTGCCTTTGTTGAGTAAGTAGTATAGTTTATTGCATGTAAGGGAAGCCTGATGTGACCACAAGTAAAACTACCATAGAATAATAAGACTGGGCCTTAAAATAATAAAGAAAATTCTTTAATGGAAACTGCAGATGTAGTTGGAGGTAAGCATGAAGAATTTGGTCTTAAACTTGATTAGAGGGAATGATACCCAACAATTAGAAGATCTCCCCAAATAGTTACCAGTGTAAAATACTTTTTACATTTGGAGCTGCCCTTTTTATTGTTGCCCTTTTCTGTGCCACTCTCTTTTCCCCTTTGCCTTATCTTAAGACTTTCCACAGGTACCATGTAGTATACTGTAGAAAAAGGATATTGAACTTGAAGTTAGAAAACTTGAGTTTCATCAGTTGTCGCATGTGACGTTGGACAAATACTTAACTTCTCTTAGCCTCAGTTTCCTCTCATGGGAAAAAGCTGTTCCATCTACTTTTCCAATTTGCCGCTTCTCCCCATTTGTTGTGAGGATCAAGTTTGAGAAGATATCATTAGTGTAAAGTAAGTTCATGGTGTAAGTCTTTCCTAGGGTATACCACTAACTAAATTATTTGTGTTTTTTAAGATTTATGATATAGCTTAAAATTTATTTAAAATCAGAGATTTGGAAATGTATTTCCTGGCAAAGCACTAAGCTATTCTGGAAGAGAGTCATTTACAAATAAATCTGATTCCATTATATGGTACCTAAACTGAGATAATGCTAAGGTTTCTGTTAACATCCTCTAAAGGGCATGAACATAATTTAAAGCTCCCAGTTAGGAAAATTGTTCTGCCTTTTATCTCTAATTTACACCTCCTTCTGGTTGTTTCAGCTTTACTGAAAGGCCAAATAAAAACCTTTTCATTAAGTACTTTTTATCTTCTTGTCTAAAATAAATGAAAAAGAGAAGTTTTTAGATTTTGTTTAACATCTATTTTTTAAAATATCTTGTACATGCAAGGAATTCGCCAGTTAAAAAAGTCAAGTAGGAAAATAAGGCAGGTTGGGAGGGTGGTAATTTAGAAGTCACTGGTTTATAACTTTGGGTAATTCTAGACTTTGGTTTTCTTCATGTATAAAATGAGATTGAACTAGGTGATCTATCATAGCTCTTATATTCTGATTTTTGTCCAAAGAGAGTCATTAAAACCATGTATAAGTAAACCAGATTTCAAATTACGAGTTAGGTTGACTTCGTATCTTTCCATTTTTACAAAGTTCATAATATCTTAACATGTTTTTCATAATCTAAATATATTTTATCTTTTGAAGATAGATTCTTTATATGTTTTTAACTCCCTATAGAAAATCAGTTCATTTGTTTTAACATGTGTGTCAGGCACTGTGCAAAACTACATGTATCATCTTATTTAATCCATTATTTCCACCACAGATAAAAGAAACAGGTCTGTGGAGGTATAAGCAACTTCCCCAAGGTCTCGAGCTCATATAGATTAAGACTTCAACAGTCTTTTCTCAGTAAGAGGTAGAACAAAAATCAGTAAAGATTTAGTAGATTTGACCACCAACAACAGTATAAGAAAACAAAAGGGTGGATGTACATCTGTACGTGAACATGTACTGTCACTAAATACTTTTGATGCTTGAGGTTGATACACATCAATAAAAACAACTGAATCTTAGTCATCTTTGCATCCTTAATATTGGTTAAAGCACCTGAAACAACTAGATACGTGTTGTTTATTTGATTGAACTGAATTGTTGGATTAGAAGCATGTCGTTTTATTATTTATCATTCATTTTCCATATTTTATTAATTGGGGTTTTCCTCCCTCTTGCATTTATTCCCAGCTTTTTATTTAAAAGAGCTAGTCAGGCTCAAATTGTTTCGAGCTTTTGTTCGAAGAACAGTAGATGCTACTTGATAGAAGGCATTAAATGTCCATATGTAAGTTGATAATAAACAAAAATAAAATAATGAAGCTGTTTGAAGTACTGTTGAAGTAATCCCTGAGACAGCTTTCCCAAGAAAATTTGGAGAATTTTTACCTTAGAAGAGCTACAAGGACGCTTGAACCCTTGAAAGGAAAGCTAATATTTCTATATTATACATTTAGGGGAATACATTGCATTCTTAAATGATTTATTACTTAAGATGTTGAATTAAGTTGTGTACTTAAGAAACATTTATTGGGACTTGGCTGATGTTCATCAATCTTTGAAAATATAATACTGAAATTGAGTTCTTGTCAAGTGAAAAGTGCTCATTTTATGTAAAACCGGTAAGTTATACTATCCCCCCTCATCCATTCTAATATATTTTGAAACATGTAAAGTGTTATACTTTTAGGGGAAAATACTGTAGAATAGTGAAAGGAGTGTCGGAATTAAGACAACTTGGGTTTAAGATCTGCCTTTATATCTGGGAGATCTTGAACAATTCAATTAAGCTCTTTCCTGGCCTTCCTCAAGCACTCTGTTATGATGATTAAATGAGAGTGTATCTGGGAAAGAGCTCAGAAAACTGAGGAGTGTTCTATAAATTTCTACTGTTTCAAAGCTAAGTCCAGTCTCAGATATTAGCTGAGGTTACTTAGGAAATACTCACATGGGAAAGGTGGAGAGTGGGGAACAGTTCTTAAGGAAAAAAAAAAAAAAATCGTAAGAACTACCCTTTACTGAGTACTTAACTGAATAACACAATATAGTAAACATTTTTAATATAGTATTTTGTTTAATCCTTGCAACAACCAAATGAGGGAATTATCTATAATCATAGTCCTTTACACATAAAGGAGAGGTAAGGTTTAGTGACCTATTCAAGTTCACAAAGCTCGTTAGTGATGATCTATCCAAAGTTTCATGTTCCCAACTATTACACTACCAGTCTTTCCTTGAGGAAAGAAGAACAGATATATGCATGCAAAATATAATAGTATCTGATTGTCTAAAGTGCTTTTTTAGACTTCAGGAAAGGAAGAGGTGAGGGGTTGATTAAAAAAATACAGGCATTGGAAAAGACCTGGAGGTTGAATGATCTAAGGTTAAAACAAGTTCCCAATCCTGTAGATGATCAGGTTTTTTTTCTTTATACTGTTTCCTTTGAACTGGAAGGATTCATATATGATAGCCATAAGAATTATACTTATGTTTATATTATTCTTGAGTTTATAGAGCCTTTCACATGTACAATTTTATCTTTTCCAAATGGCCGCATTTGTTACTCAGGTAACTCAGAGAGGAGGCAGTGTGGTAGGAGAATTCTTCAGATTATTTAAGGAAATACCTGAGCAGAGATAGGAGAGGAACAAGACATGTTTAGGAGATGATAAAGTCTGGGAGAAGGTAGGTTATACAGCCACTTAATGTGGGCAGGGGCAGGGGGAATTTAATATGAGGCCAAGGAGTTTTATTTTTTTCTTGAAGGTAAAAAGAACTACTTACAGAGTTTAACTCCCCTCTCCCCATTTTTATTAAAGAGGTGTGTGTCATGATTTCCCAGTAGCATCCTTTCCCCTTCAAAACAAAACCTCTTAGGTGGAAATTTTTGAAGAAAGGCCTTACCTGAAGAATTACCAAAAGTGAAAATACACACATAATGCAGTTTTGGTGTAAGGGTTTGTGCTTTCTTAAATCAACTTATATATTAATATATAGCTAATTTATGAAATGAATGGAAAATATAATGGATTTAATTTCTGGAAAACAAACTCCTCTTTGTCAAAAATCAGCAACATAAAAACTTGAAATAAACATACCAGATGTCCATACCAATGGTCATAAAAAGCCCCTGTCTTTCATTCTCAGCATTTTTCTACCGGTTGTTATAGCCTTTAACTCCCTTGGCCAACATTGAGGACTTCTGCATCCCCATCCAGCCTTATCCTCTGCCATCTACTCTCCATTTACTTGACACACTCACAGTACCGAACAATTGTCTCTGGCTGTGCCATCTCTTACTCCTGATTCCCTGCTTTTGCACTTGTGTTAATAGCTCCCTCTGCTCTCCCTCCCACCTGGCCAAACCACTTTCTTCAAGCCTCAGTTCAAATGCCTTTGAAGCCTTTTATTTAGTATAAGCAGTAAAGTCATCTCTTTTTCTGTGCTTCCACTGCTTTGTATGCCTGTTTTCATTAAACCAGTTATCTTATATCAGTATTGCTTTACTGTTTCCCCTCTAGACTTAGCTCCTTGAGAGCAGAAATGTGATAGATCCTTTATACTACCTGGAAGTAGCACCTACACTCTTATAGGGAATTTAACATTTGAATGGGTAAGTTCAGCCATTAGGCTGGAATGAACTTTATCTCACAACTGGTAAAGTGCCCTAGGGCCCCTAGGAGTGATTTAGCTGGGAACAACTAGTCTAAGCCCTTAGGACAAGTGGAGGCCAGCTTTTAGTTGTGCATCACCTACCAAACCACTCACTTCCCAACATAAATACAATCGCCTAGTAAGAGTTGTCATCAACACCTGGCTTGTATATTTCTTTTCTTCCTGTTTGATTTTAAACTATCCATTTACCCTATTCCAATGCCTATGATTCCCCAAATCTTTCCTGACCCTGTCTTATATCTATCCACTACCCTGGCCATTGAGTTACTATTCCTGGATTGGGATTTAAAAGGTAGGTACTTAGAAGAAAAGGAAAATAATTAGAGGAAAGGAAAAAGGTAATGTGGTAGGCAGGAATAATCCTATCTGCCCAAAGATGCCCATAACTTAATACTCCAGAAATTGTGAATATGTTACTTCATTTGGCAAAGGGACTTTGTAGATGTTTTGTGCAGATGTGATGAGGAGTATGGACCTTGCTATGGAGCAGTGTCTGAGATCATCGGGGTAGGCCCAGTGTAATCACATGAGTCCCTAAAAGCAGAAAGCCTTTCCCAGCTGGGTCTGAGATTTGAAACGTGAAGGAGGACCAGACCTCCATGGCTGGCTCTGAAGATGAAGGAAGGGAGTCATAAGCCAAGAAATGTAGGTGGCCTCTGGAAGTTGGGAATGGCTGTCAGCTGACAGCCAGCAAGGAAACTCAGTCCTATCATTACAAGCAACCGAATTCTGCCAACAACCTGAATGTACAAGGAAATAGATCCCTTGAGCTTCCAGAAAGGAGTAAGTCTTGCCATCACCTTGATTTTAGCTGTGTCAAGACCCATGTCAGACTTACGACCCACAGAACTGTAAAATAATAAATTTATGTAAAATAATAAATTTGTGTCATTGAAGTAGCTTGTTATGGCAGCATTAGAAAACTAAAGCAGGAAATAGGGAAATTAAAAGACAGAAAAAGATATCTGGACTTAATTGAACTAATGGCAATTCCATATTTACTGTAACACCTTAATATGGCATTACATGTTGAAAGCTACTTCTTAGTTCTGATTGAGAGCCTTCCAGAGTATCTTGTAGGGTACCGAATAAGAATGTAATACCTAATATTTTAGTCCCAGCTCTTTTAGGGCAGTGATTGTGGAGTCCTTAAGGGCTTTGAGAACTCTGTAGTATCTACTGCTGCATAAGTCAATGCTAATTTAGTGATTTAAAACAACACAAATTTATTGTCTGTTTCTGTACGTCAGAAGTCCAGGCATGGTGTGCCGATTCGGGGTCTTACTGAGCTTGAATCAAGGGATTGACCAGGACCAAGGTTCTCATCTGGGGTTCATGTCCTCTCCCAAGCTCACTTGTTATTGGCAGAATTTATTTCCTTGTTGAAGGAAGGAGACTTCCATTTTCTTTGTAGCTGTTAGCTCCTAAAGGCCACATGCAGATCCTCATCATGGGGTCACCATAGGCAATTCACAGCATAGATTGTTTCCTTTCTTCTGGGTTAGCCAAACAGAGCACATCTCTCTGACTTATCTTCTGAGATGAGCTGGGAGAAAGACCTGCTTTTAAAAGACTCGTGATTAGGTTAGGCCCGCTCACATCGTCTGGATAATCTCTCTATTTTTAAGGTGAACTGATTTGAACTACAATTATTTTGCAAGATCCCTTCACACAGGCACCTAAGTTACTGTTTGTTTAACTGAAAGAAAGTGTATGTACACCAGGGTCAGGAATGTTGGGAGGCCGTCTTAGAATTCTGCCTACCATACTATCCATAAATGCAAGTGCCTTTTTAAGGATTTAGTGAATGATGAAGTGAAAGTGAATGATGAATGGCTCCATGGACTTTTATTTTCTGGTTAATTATAGACTACTGGTGACCTAAATGTTAACTCAGTTCTTTATCACATACTGTTTTATCTCCTGGAAATGGGAACAAATGTTATAGATAGCCATGTGGTCTTTTTTGCTACTACCCAAGTGAACCATGGTTTAAAAAAAAAGCAAACAAAATCCTGCTGTGGATATCCAAGATATGTTTCTAGTGACTAGAATAAATGGCTTTTTAAAATTTAGTGTTATAAATATGTCTACATTCTCTGGCCTCCAAAAGCTACTTTAGGTGACAATAGAGCAGAACTATAAGTATTACCATTTTCAACTATGTAAGAAATTTCGTCTGTAAACCTAGGTCTTCTCAACAACTCCACACTCCTCCCGCTTCACTACACTGGTTGTCTTGTGGTAAGTACATCATTTCACAAGTTTTGTAGAACTAGAAAGTAGCCTTGAAGATGGTCTACTCCAGTGGCTTTAAACTTTTCTTACTGTAACCCACAGCAAAAAGAACAACATTGCATCCCATTGTACACATATTTCACTAAAACATTTGGAACACATTGAGTTCTTTTTTACGCAACCTACTAAATTGACGTTACAAGCAATGGTTTGAAAAACACTTAAGATACCATTGTTTAAAACCTTTTCTTTCAGCTCCCCTCCCAGCAGCAGAGGACTTCCTGTTCCTAATTGCTAAAGCTGGGAGAGAGTCTCTTTATCCTGGAGAAGCAAGGCAGAATTCTTTTGCTATACCAGGGAACAATAGGACCAGAGTTCTGGTCTCAGCTATAGGGTTTTAAGGTGAAACACAGCCCGGCAACAGTGATGTAGGAAGGGGAATTGGGCTTCTATACCAGTGGGGTAAGTTGGGAGACTTTATTTGGGGAATTTACTTCTAAATCAAGATAAAATTATAGCTGTGAAAGTTGTTAGAGCTATCCTGGTTTTTGACATCTAAACTGTCTGATCTAGGCTTCTGCCCATTGACTGCCTTCAGTACAATTGCCATGTTTCTATCTGCAGCTGTAAGAAAACAAGTGTTCTTACATTTTAGAACTACAAAACCTTGTTCTACTTTGAGGTTATGAAATCATTTACCCTGCTGTTCATGTGCAGGGATTACCCCTAGTCTTCAGGGCATGCATTCCCAAGACCTTCAGTGGATGCCTGAAACTGGGGATAGTACTGAACCCTGTATAAACATACTGTGGTTTTTTCCTATATATATATTCATAATAAAGTTTATAAATAAGGCAGAGTAAGAGATGAACCACAACTAATAATGGAAAAGTTATATAACAGTGTACTGTAATAAGTTACGTGAATGCGGTCTCTCTTTTTGTACTATATTCACCTATTTTTGTGCTGCAGTTGACTGTGGGTAACTCAAACATGGAAAGCAAAACTGTAGGTAAGGGGGGACTATAATCTCACTAGTACTAGCCAAAAGTCTAATGAATATGCCAAGATTAGTAAAATGTATTTTTTCTTTATATCTGATTGGTTTTTCTAATCCTATTTCCTTGAAAAGGTGATACATTTGTATGGCTCAAAATTTATAAGAAATAAGAACATACTAAATCTACCTTTTACCCTGTCCCCCTAAGTCAACCAATTTTATGAGTGCCTAGTATTCCAGTATATACCTGTACCAGACTCAAGCTAATCCAAATAATAAGTAATAAAATACGGAGGTCATTTTGCACTTGTGCAATTATTTCCGCAGGATCCATTCTACAAGTGGGATTGGAGGGGTACAGGGTATATGCATTCGTAATTTGATAAATATTGCAAACTGGCTTCCAGAGCAGGTAGTTTATAATCTCA
Organism: Lepilemur ruficaudatus; assembly: GCA_963574885.1. Taxonomy (NCBI): domain Eukaryota; kingdom Metazoa; phylum Chordata; class Mammalia; order Primates; family Lepilemuridae; genus Lepilemur; species Lepilemur ruficaudatus. Next base: position 24,671 of record CAUYRT010085270.1, read on the forward strand.
CTAGCTAAATATGAGCTTTTAACTAGCATTGTTGTAAGGTTTTTGATATACGATAATCTTTTAGGTGGAAAATAATTGCTCAATTCCTGTGAAAATGGAAATTTCCATCTTCAGAGCCATTTGTATATTCTGCAAGCTGTTTCTTTTGTGTATTTTTCTGTTGGGCTTTTGGTGGTTTGATTGTAGGGGAGGTTGTGTGTGTGTGTGTGTGTGTGTGTGTAAAAGAGAAATTAGCCATGTGTGAGATGGGTTATATTTTAGTTTTTACTTTGTTTTTAGTGACTTTTGCCATGTAGCAATTAAAAAAAAAAATACAGTCTAATTTATCAGTACTTTCGTGGCTTCTGTGATTATAAATTATTCTAGGATTTTTAAAAGTATCTTTGAATTTTCAAGTAGACACTCAAATCTAAAAATACTTCAAAAGCTTTTTACCTCCCTCACTTGCAAAATTATAAAACAAAACTCTTCTTTCTCCTTTAGTTTGTGTCACCTTTTTAATACTTTAATACTTATTCATAGTGTCCAACTTTAGAATGTATTCACATTCTAGAAATCACATGTTGTTTGGAACTCAGAATATGTGTTTCTATAGAAACAATGTTATGTTTGGTGAAGTTTCCTATAGTCCTAATCTGAATTTAGAGTACTCTGTTAAAACTGTCATAAAATTTAGAGGAGAGAAGAAATACTTATGCTTTTATTGGCAGTGGCTTAAAAGGGCGTGGCTTTGCTGTATTCCTGTTATCTCTTTCCCCTAATGCATAAAACCTAATAAAACACATGATCCAAGCTTAAAACATTTTCTCTATCCAGTGAGGCATGTATTAAGAAACACCTATTAGTACCACCCATAGACCAAATAGTGTTCTGTGGACCTTTAAGCATATTTCCTTAGTTAATACTATATACATACTAAGTATTAAACAGAAAGTATTCTCCTAAGGTATGACTGACAGTTGCTATTATAGTCTTGGAAGTATTTATTTAGAAAGGTTTTTAATTCGGTTTTCTAATGGCCAGTATTAGTAAGAGTTGAAAGGGACCAACACTAGACCCTTAGGCTAATTCTCCCTTTGTCCTTAGTAGTAATTGTTCAATGTTTTTCTGCAGGATGATTGGGACTGTCTGTTGTTAAGAATGTGATTACAGCAGACTGCCTTCTTGTCAAGTTGTAGCCCAGATAAACTTATGTATTCAAATAATACCAATAACTCCCCAGAGTATAGAGTATGACCAGTTATGTCTTCATACATCCCTGTCAGAATTGTTTAGGCATCTCCATCAGTCACATATTGGCCAATGAAAAGTGATCTTAATTCTCAGTCCCAAGAAAACACGTACTGTGCTGAATGAGGGAGTCTCCTGGACATTTAGCCTATAATAAATGATAAGTAGATAACAGAAGATTTGTTGCTATGGTCTTCTAATTCATTTTCTATTGTGGAGCAAAAACAGATACAGATAGAGCATCCCAAATCTGAAATCCAGAATGCTCCAAAATCAGCTTTTTGGCACCAACGTAATGCTTATTGGAGCATTTTGGATTTTCTGATTGCAGGTGCTTGTCTAGCAGATATAACACAAATATTCAAAATCCAAAAGACTTCCATTCCCAAGCCTTTTGGATGAGGGATACTCAACCTCTATAGACAACGATGCGGTCCTTTGGAAATGCTCAGGAACGGCACACAAACTGGTTCTTGGGGAGAGGAAGCTTTGGAGAGGATGAGGCATCTAAACTAAAATCTGAAGGACTAGCAGGAGTTAAACAAGCACATTATTAATTTATTAGGGAGGGACAAAAAAGGAAGAGAAAGTTTAAGAAAAAGACCTGCTCAAATTGTGACACTTATCTTCAATAGCACCTAGTGTGTTTATTTTGAGGAACTAGAATAGCATGATACATTCATGAGAACACATCTATTCTGGCAAGGTTCAAGTTCGGATCTTTGAAAAGTATGACCCCAGACTTACATGCCTTAGTTGTATATTTGGCATTTTTAGGTTACAGTGTGAAGCCCTCTAATCTTACCCAGTTGGCACTGGTAATCTGTGATTACTTAAAGAAAGTTGGTTAAAATGGGGAATTATGAAAAGATTTTGAAGTCAGACTGGGTTTAACTTTGGCTCTGCTTCTTACTAGCTGTGTGAACTCTGACAAGTTATTCCGTTTTTATGTACAAACTTCAGTTTCTTTAGCGATAAAAAGAGTGTAATAGTCTGGTTCTTAAGAGTTATTGTGTAGATTAAGTGAGAATAGGTATTAAATGTGTCACATGTATGATGTTGTTTTTCTTTGTCACTAACTCCCTGCGAAGTAGTAAATTATTAGCATTCTGAAAATCAAACCCACTCCGTGGTGTAGCTTATCTGTATAAGCTACTTTATGCGTCATTTGCAGTTTCTAATAACAAGAGGAAGAAAATGATATGCCTGACTTGAGTGAGTCAAGACCTCCCAGTAGAGGTACCACCTCTTTTCAAATGAAGGATCCACCAGACAAGTATACCTCTGGATCTAGGAGCATTAGTGGAATCAGGAGTTGTATCATCATGTGATTAGTTTGTATGATAAAGAACAAACTCTAAAAGGTAATAAAATAAAGTGAAAATTGCCCAGTAACCAGACATTAAGGTTAAAAGGCACTTTCTGTCATTTGCCTTTATAAGAGATGTTGATTCTTACGAATTGTTTTCTTTCTAACAGGTTGTAAAATTAAAGCACTGAGAGCCAAGACAAATACGTATATCAAGACACCTGTCCGTGGTGAAGAGCCCATTTTTGTTGTCACTGGACGGAAAGAAGATGTTGCCATGGCCAAAAGAGAAATCCTGTCAGCTGCAGAGCACTTCTCCATGATTCGTGCATCTCGAAACAAAAATGGCCCTGCCCTGGGAGGATTGTCATGTAGTCCTAATCTGCCCGGTCAAACCACCGTCCAAGTCAGGGTTCCCTATCGTGTGGTAGGATTAGTGGTTGGACCCAAAGGAGCAACCATTAAAAGAATTCAACAGCAGACCCACACGTACATAGTAACACCAAGTAGAGATAAGGAGCCTGTTTTTGAAGTGACCGGGATGCCCGAAAACGTTGACCGAGCACGGGAAGAAATAGAAATGCATATTGCCATGCGTACAGGAAACTATATAGAGCTCAACGAAGAGAATGATTTCCACTACAATGGTACCGACGTAAGCTTTGAAGGTGGCACTCTTGGCTCTGCGTGGCTCTCCTCCAATCCAGTTCCTCCTAGCCGAGCAAGAATGATATCTAATTATCGAAATGATAGTTCCAGTTCTCTAGGAAGTGGTTCCACAGATTCCTACTTTGGAAGCAATAGGCTGGCTGACTTTAGTCCAACAAGCCCATTTAGTACAGGAAACTTTTGGTTTGGAGATACACTACCATCTGTAGGCTCAGAAGATCTTGCAGTTGACTCTCCTGCCTTTGACTCTTTGCCAACATCCGCTCAAACTATCTGGACTCCGTTTGAACCAGTTAACCCACTCTCTGGCTTTGGGAGTGATCCCTCTGGTAACATGAAGACTCAGCGCAGAGGAAGTCAGCCATCTACTCCTCGTCTGTCTCCTACATTTCCTGAGAGCATAGAACACCCACTTGCTCGGAGGGTTAGGAGCGACCCACCTAGTACAGGCAACCATGTTGGCCTTCCAATATACATCCCTGCTTTTTCTAATGGTACCAATAGTTACTCTTCTTCCAATGGTGGTTCCACCTCTAGCTCACCTCCAGAGTCAAGACGAAAGCACGACTGTGTGATTTGCTTTGAGAATGAAGTTATTGCTGCCCTAGTTCCATGTGGCCACAACCTCTTCTGCATGGAATGTGCCAACAAGATCTGTGAAAAGAGAACGCCATCATGTCCAGTTTGCCAGACAGCTGTTACTCAGGCAATCCAAATTCACTCTTAACTATATATATATACATAAATACTATATCTCTATATGGACTCGTAAAGGCATGGGTATAATGGTACCCCCCAGTAAACTTCCTAATGAATTCTTATGACTGTTATCAGGCTTTATTGGGATTAGGCTAAAGTTGTTAGTAAACTTATAAAAGGCTGCTATGGTAACACTAAACCTAAGTGGTCTCTTGTCTATTAGTTTGGTTTGAATTATTAATACTGTTCTATAGACCCAGAGACATAGCTTATCTAAGAATTGCTAAAGCTGAAGTTCAACTTGGCTGAGTGAAGATAATCATAGGTTGTCTGAACCTATGAGAAAGTGTATACGTCTAAGATTTCAAAACAGTGGGTCCCAAAGCCTAACCACATTACGAGTTTATGGAGGGTACTTGGCATTACAGATGATTCAGACACTTCCAGTGCTGCCTTCTTTACACTGCCAGTTTTGACAAAACAGGTTTGTTTGTTTTTTATTTTACAACAACTTATGCCTAATTCTGCAGGATTGCAAGTCACTTTTTAATGCATTGTGATTACTTATTGGTAATAATAGGGCTGATGGCAGTTTACTAGATCACTGGTTATAATTTGGGACAAAACTGCTACATTGACCTTCATCTCGCCCAGAGTGCTCAAGGCTGGTATGATCAGTGGATCAGGAATGCAATTGTGAATTCCTACCCATTGCCTCCCTTGGTGGATGTGGAAATGGCCACCTGGGTTTTCCCATGTCAGGAAGGGCTTTGGGGTGGCACCTATATTGGCTAATAATTGAGGATGCAAACATTCCATTCATTAGTCTGATCAAGCTATTAATTAATTTTTAGCCTATAGATCAAAATGTGAAACATTTTATGTTTAATCCATATTTGTCTTGCACATTATAAATATATTTTTATTTTTTAGTAATTTAGGGGGAGGGGGGGAGAAAGGG
>CAUYRT010085271.1:0-14368 GCA_963574885.1 Lepilemur ruficaudatus
CTTGCCATAGGTTGCACCTTTAGGAACTGGGCATTTGTGGCCACCACAGTGCACACGAATTCTATATATGACATAACCTTGCTTGGCCTTGAATTCCAGTCTGTGTGCTTTATCCAGCTGAGTGGAGTGGGGAGCCCTCTGAAGTGCAGAGAGCTGGCGGTACTGCCAACAGCAGACGCTCAGAGAAAGTGCATTACTTCAGACTGCTTCTTCCTCCATAGCCCCTGGATGTACTTGTATGTCCCCACCTTGGCTTACCTGATGGCTGCCGCCAGACAGAAAGGCCCTTATTTCTTTTACTACAGTTTTTGATTATTCAAAAAATGTGGTCCACCTGCACCCATTTTACAGTTTGTTGCTTTTCTTTCAATGTAATTTTACTCCCTGTTTCACAACTGATTTGGATTGTGAACTAATGTTTCTATTGGGTGTATCAGTGACTATTTCTAATAAAGGCTATAGATAAAAAGCTGAGGGACCTACAGCTGCAGATGATTCAGGTATAAGGGAAGGATGGAAAGCCTGAAGTACTAGTAAACTACACCTACCACTGCTCACATTATCAATAAATTCATTGTGTCTGAACTTCACCACAAATCCTTAAGAAGTTACACTAGGAATATGCTGCCACACCATAATCCACTTAACATTTGGAGTAGAATATTCTAGATTAGCATAAAAATTACAGACATATACTTACTCTATAATATTAGCTTAAAACTAGAAACAAGATGGCCACAGATACAGGATACTCAGCATAGACTCTTTTGATTTCCAGGGACCCTAAGAGAGGACACACAGTTTCCACTAACACAAATGTATAAAATACTGTCTCACCAGATCTATAAAGCTTAATTAATGTATTTATGTTGCCTATTTATATTTAGCATGTGGATCTCCATTGATGAAGAACTCACATAAATAATATAAAATGTATGGTGCTGGGCTTTCCCGGTTCTTGGACAAAATTCAGCATTGACAAGAGAACATCCTTATGTGGGAACACTTTTAGAGCATGTACTCAGATATCCCTGAAAAATATTTTGCACTCAGAATGACATGACCATTGAATGGTGATTGCCCCCTTTGTAGCAGTTACTGGAAATTTTGGGTGTTTCAGATAGTCTTAAAGTAATACAGTATTTTTAATGGATCTTTAAGAGTATATATTTTAGGCCAGGTGCGGTGGCTCACACCTGTAATCCAAGCACTCTGGGAGGCCAAGGCAGGAGGATCACTTGAGGTCAGGAGTTCGAGACTAGTCTGAGCAAAAGCAAGACCCCCCGTCTCTACTTATAATAGAAAAAATTAGCTGGGCATGGTGGTGCATGCCTGCAGTCCCACCTACTTGGGAGGCTGAGGCAGGAGGATTGCTTGAGCTCAGGAATTTGAGGTTGCTGTGAGCTAGGCTGACACCACAGCACACTAGCCTGGGTGACAGAGCAAGACTCTGTCTCAAAAAAAAAAAATAGTAAAAGTATTAAAATAGTAAAGTGAATGTCATTTTAGTTGGTAAAATACTTAAATAGCCTGATAATTTTATTTATTTAATTTTTAAAAACATTTAAAGATTTTCCTTAAAAGATACTCTTAATTAATTGTAAGAACCTGTATTTCTCTTTCTTTTGTATTTTTTTTCTTTTTTATTCCATCATATTATGGGGGTAAAAATGTTTAGGTTATATACATTGCCCTTGCCCCACCCGAGTCAGAGCCCCAAACGTGTCCATCCCCCAGATGGTGCGACCGCACCCATTAGGTGTGGATATACCCATCCCCTCCTCCCCTCTGCCATCTGCCTGACACTCAATGAATGTTATTACTATATGTGCACTTAAGTGTTGATCAGTTAAAATCAATTTAATAGTGAGTACATGTGGTGCTTGTTTTTCCATTCTTGGGAAACTTAGTAAAATGGATTCCAGCCAAGAGATCACTGGAATTGATAAAAAAAAAAAAATTCAGCAAAGTCTCAGGTTACAAAATCAATGTACAGAAATCAATAGCATTCCTATACACAACAACAGTCAAACTGAGAACCAAATCAAAGACTCAGTACCCTTCACAATAGCAACAAAGAAAATAAAGTACCTAGGAATATATTTAACTAAGGAGGTAAAAGACCTCTACAAGGAGAACTACAAAACAGTGAGGAAGGAAATAGCAGAGGACATAAACAGGTAGAAAACCCATACCATGCTCATGGGTTGGCAGAATCAACATTGTTAAAATGTCTACACTACCCAAAGTGATCAACAGATTCAATGCAATCCCTATTCAAATACCAACATCATTTTTCACAGATATAGAAAAAATAATTCTATGCTTCATATGGAACCAGAGAAGACCCCGTATAGCACAACCAATCTTAAGCAAAAAGAACAAATTGGGAGGCATCAATTTACCAGACTTCAAGCTATACTACAAGATTATAGTAAGTAAAACATCATGGTAATAACACAAGAACAGGGACATAGACCAATGGAACAGGAATGAGAACCCTGATATAAAACCATCCTCAACAACTTGTATTTATCATGTGGACTAATAATTACTGAATGAAATGGAAATATTTATTATTATTCAGCACTAAAATACCAAGTGTGTTTCATTGCAAAATAATCAGCTTCAAAAATTAGAAAAACTTTGTAGAATAATAGGTATCATTTTGTGGCTTGTTAGATAATTTCTTTTTTAAAAAACAAATATGTCAAGACCTTAAAATTATTATTTTACAGAAATTTTCACTTATTGTAACAAAGATTCTATTCTCAAAATAATTTGTAAAATTTCTCTTTTGGACATACCAGAAGGGGCCAGTCATACATTCTTTGGAATGTGCTCAATGCCTACTAACTCATTTCATGAAATGAATACAATTCATAGAAATAAGGCCATATAGATCTTTGCCTATTGAAAACATGAATGACAAAGGTAGCATATGTCACTGATTTAGAGACTATTTACAAAAAATTGAAAATTATTTTGAACAAAGGCAGTATCTTTAGAAGGGGTACAAAAACTTTCATAATGGCCTCTTTGAAGTACTGTACTTATTTTATATGTAAATATTGTATATATATAAAAAATATGTCTCATGTCTTTCTGATTACATTTTATATAGAGCCAACATTTTAAAAAGTAGGGAAAAGAATGTATTTTTAAATTTATTTGTTTGCTGGTTTTATGTGTTTTCTTTTTTCCTCTTTGATGATCAGAATTATCCAAATGGTTTATTTGGAGTCATTCTACTTTTTTTTAAACTGATCAATTTTGCCCATGGCAAACAAAACATAGATTTCAAAGTAATTATTCTATTATTATTGTAAGAAAATTGAAAGAGCATACCATACATTTCATTGATAGTAAAATAAATCAGATTTTTTTTTTCAAAACTTAAAAACTGCTTCAGGTATTTAAATTACTTGACATCCAAAAGATACTATATTTAAAAATACAGTTTTATATGTGATCTGTTTTTAAACATATTCTTAATAACTTTGACTATTTAGAAAAGAATCCATACCTTTTACAAAATGTTTAAATAAAATATTGTTTGCTTATACAACAAAGGATATATTATTTATCTTTAATTACATAAAATATTTCCAAGACAATAAGGAATGCAACTCTTCACTGAACAAATTAAATCACTTTATATGCTGGAGATTGAGACCAGATGCCTTTTATGACATTAAATTATTATGCATAATTATGACCCTCTGTTTCCATACTTTGTGGGCAACAGACCCAAGAATTTCCTGAATTGAATATTTTACCATATTAACATGGATAAAATTACATTTTCAATTAGGTATTGTTAACTGTATTATTCAGACTTCTTATGCTGCTGTTTGATAAATTATTGAAACATGATTCAAAACAAGAAAAGGAAAAGGCAAACCCAAAGAAATAGAAAATACTTTGTTTTTCCTTGATTTAAGATTTAGAAATTATATATCCTGTATTTTATCATTGTCTTTCAAAAACCACCAGAACTATATGTTATGCTGTATCCTACTCTATAGTTCATGGTTTAAGTATTGCTTTCAGTGTCCTTAATTTTGCTTTTCTTTTTCATGACTGTGTTTTCTAATTCAGCATATTGACTTTTCAAGTTCATTAGTTCTTTTAGCCCTCCTACTGTGTAGCACTATAAGCTTTGAAGAAATTGAAAGTGTTTTCCATAGCTTTGTTCTAAGGAATCACATAATTCCAACAAAAAAATCAATTGCCAAATAAATGCAAAGAATATCATTTTATTTCTGAATGATTTTCAAGGACATTTTCCAGGTAAAAATTCACTCCCAATGGAAATTTCGACAAGAAATTTCACTGGGACAGAAGACACAACAGAAAGCAACATTAAAAAAAATAAAGTTCTTTAAAAAAATAAATCAGTCCCAAACTGTTTAATTTTAATAACTAAGCAATTTAATTATCTTTGTTATTGTCAGTTAAGATCAATAGAGGTGACAAAGATCATAAATCAGTGAATAAGCCTTTTTTTTGAAGATTGATGCTATCATTAAAGCAAACTTCAGTTTAAATTTTCCAAATGTAACATTAGTATTGTCTTCTAGATATATTTGTGAAAAGGACTAAACTGCTTTTGTATGATTTTCAAGTACACCAAGAAATCACACATACAAATTCTCTACACACAATCTTGAGCTTACTACTCAAAGCTATGTGTCAACTGATGAAATACGCTAAAAAATTTTGTGCAATAATTAAGTATTCCCTTGAAGCTTCCAGTAGAGTTGTCAAATTTCAATATATAAATAAATAAATAAAAACCCTTAAGACTATTTTGTTTAGCAACAAGCTATATGTATATGCTAATACAATAATAGCCTATTATAAAGTCATTCTTGGTTTTTAACCTTGACAAAAGACAAATCTCAGCAATTGAATAAACACTTAACTTTATAATCAGATTAATCATTCCTTAAACTCGACTTACTGTTATCAACAGAACACAATGGGACATTTGATGCAGAATTCCTCTTATTAATTGAAATACATTATCGGTTTCCTGAAGCTTTATTTTTAATTTTTTTTTTTTTTAGAAAACATTGACAACTTTGATAATGCATAGGGCTAAAGAAGTTAAGATAACAGTTAAATCATAAAAGCAAGTGAAGAGAGACACATACTTCATTTGGGCAACTAAAGAGAGACACATACTAAAGATGTGAAGCAAAGTCTTCCAGGCAAAATCCTTGCCTATGTGCCATAAAGTCCAGGAAAGCTTTCCTATCCAGAAAGTTGAACATTCAAGGTGAATAAGAGGGTTTTACAGAGGTGAAGGAGTCAGTGCAAAAATGACAGTATAAGGAAAATAACAGGAAATACTGAAGATCCTTATTTGACCAAGAGGGTTTCCAATCAGAACTGCTGGTTTCTTTATAAATATCATGACTGATCTCAAGCTGACCTAGGATCTTTACCTGAGAGCCTAAAAATGTTTATATCTTGGGGATGTTTATTTCTTAAATGTCATTTTTTAAATGGCTTTTATTTCTAGAGCCCATTTATTAACAGCTGGTCAAGAACTGTCAGTCTAAGGTTAATACAATATCAGACTGGGGACTATGTTAAGAGGTCAGCCAACCAGATCATGAATCCTCAGTCTGTGAATATATGTAACATACAGTTCTTTAAGTTTGAAAAGATAGACTGAGAATTTCAAGGACTTCAGCTCTATGTAGAGGTAAACCAATACTAGTTATAATACCTAGCAGTATAACTGACACTGACAAGCTCAATTTATAAAAGAACCCAGTCCCTCTTATTTGCTATAAATAAGATTCTAAGTTGACCTTAGTTTTTCCCAGCGTATGGTAGATACATAATACATATAATACATAACATGAAATTTTAAAAAAAATCTTCAGAGCTGGCCTTGGTGACAGACAGTTCCTAGGTAGCTTAAGGTGGGTCCAGATAGTTGTATGGCTCAAGTCAAGCATTTGTTAGGTCAGTCAAATAAGACAGGATGATCCATAGGGACATCATGAAAGGATTAATTTGAATATTTATATTTTTACTTAGAGATAGCATCCTTGCTCTGTTGCCCAGGCTGGAGTGTAGTGTTGCAATCATAGTTCATTGCAGCCTCAAATGCCTGGGCTCAAGCAATCCTCCTGCTTCAGCCTTCTGAGTAGCTGGGACTACAGGTGTGCGCCACCATACCCAGCTAATTTCTGAAAATTTTTTTGTAGAGATAGCATCTGTCTTTGTTGCCCAGGCTAGTCTCAAACTCCTGGCCTCAAGCAATCCTCTCACCTCAGCCTCCCAAAGTGCTGGGATTACAGGCCAGGACTTTAATTTGACTATTATAGGAACAAGTGGAGTTTGAGTAAGCTTGGATCAGTAAGTGAGGCTTTTAGCCACTGATTCAGGTTTTCTAAAGGCAGCATGGTCATGGGTTTTAACCAGAAGAGGGCATGAATTACAGGAAATGTTAACAATAGATAATTATCAAAACAATGTTTTCACTTACACCTATTTACAGAGCTTTATGGGCTTGAGAATAGAGCAGATATTGCTTTTAAAGAAGGGCATTTAATAACTAAATTTTTGGCCCTGTCCTGTGACAGAAGTAGCCCAGCATTCCAACCTAGTGGTATGCCAGCTTCAGTATCATTAGATTGCATTTACCATACTCACTGGTTGTACCCAGAAGATGAGAAGCAAAAGTAGCTGTAAAGAAGTATGATTAAATTCTATGCTCATAGAAATCTCTATTAAACTATGAAATTCGTAGTATAATAGATTTTGGACAGTTCCATAAAGTCAAATAGAACTGTATTTCAATGCTGGACAATTCTGCTATGGGGTCAGAAGATAATGTAAATCCATGGTAGATTAGATCCCAAAACCAATCTCCACTAAAATTTATGAATGGCTTTTTTGCCCATTATGCTACTGGACCACCAAAAATGTTACTTAGTTGTAATATGAGTATATCAATCATGTGATTTATTCTCTAAAAATAAATCACTTTTGAAAATGAATGGCAGGCAATAAAAAGATTTTTTAAATAAAAAATTATCAACCAGAGAATCAGTTTTATTATGTCTATGAACATATAAGTTTTATTCAAGCAAATTTATACAAATAATATATGCATATTAAATAAATGAAAATATTTAAAAGTATTTATGTTGACTATTTGAATGTTACAATAATGCAATTAAATATATTAAAGTAATATTAACATATTTTATTCAGGATTTTACTTTCACTCACTAATATTATACCACTAGTATGTTTCTGAAAAAATTATATAGATTTATAATTTCTTCATCTTTAAAATTGTATTTTACAATTAGCAAATTTACATTTTTTATAATTTTAATTGAGTCTTCTCGTAGTCCATAACATTCCAAAATATTGTAACTATAGTTGCTGAGGTATCTCTTAACCTCAGAGTAAACTCTGCTAAGTAGAATATATTTACAATTCTATTTCTATAGTTAAATATGTGAACATTTAAGCCCTAATACTTTCACAGTTACTGGATTTTTGCCTCAATTCAGAATCTTTCTTAAAAATATTTTCACAAATAAAACTTGTCAAATTGTGTATATTTATAATTATTTTGAAGGTTTCCAGATTTAGATATGGCAAACTTCTCTCATTTCTTCCCAATGCAATAGAGAATATAAGTGTAACTAATTAAAAATAGATGGTTGATCAAAGGATTCATCCCACGGGTTGAGATGTTCCAAAATATCATTACCAAATTTCAGAATTAACTCTTGGACAACACTTGCACCTGAATTATTTTTGTTATTCAATTCCTACTTGCTTTAGTAGGAACCAATACCACCAAGTTTGTAAGCTTTGTTTTCAATAATGTTGTTGTACATATAGCAAATTCATATTCAAAATATGAATTCTTTTGTGTTGCATTCATTGAATGCTCTGATTAAAGATTCCCAAATAAGTCTGAGCATGGTGGCTCAAGCCTGTAAACCCAGCACTTTGGGGGGCCAGGGCTAGGCAATATGGCAAGACAATATCTACAAAAAAATAAAAAAAAAATATCTGGGCATGATGGCTTGTACTTGTAGTCCCAGCTACATGGAGGCTGAGGTGGGAGGATCGCTTGAGCCCAGGAATCAAGGCTGCAGTAAGCTGTGATTGTGCCACTGCACTCCAGCCTGAGTAACAGAGTGAGACTGTATCTTAAAAAAAAAAAAAAAAGACAGAAGTAAAAAGGTTACAAAATAATTTTAAATAAAACTCCTTTAAAATTTAAGAATATGTTTACATGTTTAGAAATGACATGTTAAAATGCTTTAACAATCATTGTAGGATACCTAAGTTGTTCTACAAAGTAGTTCTTTTGAAAATTCAAACATAATATTAACATATTTAATTCAGTTACTTAGTTTGCCTCTATATTATACAAATATATATCAAATATCATGTGTACCCCCAAAATATGTATAACTATGATATATCAATAAAACAATAAATAAATAAAATTTCCCACATCAGACTGAAAAAAATACCTATGGCAAAGCGTTTCTTCCGAGGATGATTCATTGTCATCTTCTTTCAAAAATCTATGAAAATTCAACATGAAAGATATCATCCTTTTAGGAGATGATATAATTCATTGTCAAAATGACTCATCTATATTGTATTTGAAATCTGCTTATTTTTCTGCATTCTAGAATAAAAATAATTAGGATGGTGAGATGCTCTGTGATCTCTAAAGATATTCATTTAAGCTGGCCGTTGGATATAAAATTTCTCTGTTTATATTTTTCTAAAGCTCTAAATAACTGAAAGTTCTCAGGGGATAAGAAGATGCTGTTACAAGTAGAAAGATTAGCCTATCATAAAGACCAAAGAACAAAATGAAGAAACTGAGATTTCTGTGATTTGCCTCTCAAATATTCACCTATTGTTATTTAAAAACTTTAATGCCTACTGCAGTGCTGTAACACATCAGACACTCGATTAAACCTTATTCAAGAAATGAATGAACTTTGGAAAAAATGAGTTAAATTAATTCACAAAAATAAACATCTGCTTTAAGTGAAAATTCCTGCTTCACAGAGGGGTATGCAATTGGACCTTGTATATCTGCAGGTTAAATTGTTGCTTACCAGGAAAAGGTTAAAATAACGATTAAATTTTAAAGTAGATGCTACTTCATCTGGTTTTCATGTGTCTTCTGTTTTTTGTGTTCTTAGTGATATTATAGCTCTCTTAGAGAATGATCAATGTCAAGAAAATTCTGTGCAAGATACTTTTTCTTTATTACTTGAGTAATATGTTCAATATTTAATATTTTATTAAGTTTATACTCTTAAAGTTGAGATTCTGAAAGGATTTATTATAAAAGATGTTTACCAATATGTGTACATTGTAGATTTATATCATAAAATAAATGATACAGAAAAACATTGAAGAAACATCATTTATTCTATTTTTTACGTACTCTGTGGCAAGATTGCTTAGTTTCCATGTTTTTACACACATTTCTCCTATATGAATTTATAATTTCCTGTGTGTTTCTCTAATACTGCTGATGGGTGCCCTGACTACTTCTTATATATTGGAGGCCAAGGCCTGGACCCTGTCACAGCTGGCAAGTACTCCAAGAAACCACTACCACCGCAAACTGAAATGAGTTGGCTTTCCTTAGTTACCAGTGACTGAAAACACTTCATTAGTGAACTCCTTACATGCTGTCCTTGTAATGAAAGGGCTAGTTTCATTGCCTCTGAAAAAGTGGTGAAAGGAAAAAAAGGCACCAGTGCTGCTCCTGTTTTCAGATGTGGCCATATGTTAGAATGTTCTGATCACATGTTTATTTTACTCATTACCAAACAAAAGGACAGAAGTTGAGGTGGAGGTCTACCATACTCATCCTAGATTATTTTAATATAAATAATAATAGTAATAATTATGATTCCGATGATGATATACAACTAAAAATGAAAAAAAATCCATGATATAAAAAATTTAGGATATAAAAATCAGAGCAGAATCCTAAGCCAATGGATTCCATGTGATGGCTACCTTTATACCTTCATTGGCCAGTAGAGGGTAAGGAACATAATATGCACCTTCCTTGCCCCTAAACACTTGGAACTTAGCTTATTTTGATCCACCCTCATCTAATGGAGGAAAAATACCAAGACAACAGTCAGTAGTCAGTGCATAGGAGATAGTAGTACCAATAGGGTAGATTTCAGGTCTCTCAGTTGAGTTGAATCTGACTAGAGGTAGATAAAATGTTAAGCCAAGGAAGAGGAAAGATGTTCGTCTCTAATTTCGGTGTCTCTTTGAAGGGTGACTGAATGTGACCCAATTCAAAGGTGCAAAGACCAGTAATAAAATTTTGCAGCCATACCACTTCACAGCTGCTTTTGAAATAATTTTAGCAGAGTTAAGTTGTGGGGTTATTTATGATTTTATAAATAGATGAGAAATAATTTTAGATAAATTGAACCGCATTTTAAAAAGTATTTTCAAGTGTAAGGACAAATAATATCCCCACCCCAAAGATGTCTACTTCCTAATCTGTGACATTATTATGCCTATGAATATATTAACGGCAAAAGGAGTTAGGGCTGAATTAAAGTTTTCAATTAGCAGAGCTCCAGATATGAAGATCATTCTGGGTTGTCCAGGTGAACCTAATGTAATCACACGGGCCCTTAAATGTGTAAGAGGAAGGCAGAAATGTCAAAGAAATGTGATAATGGAATAAGAGACAGGAGATATTTGAAACATGAAAGGGACACAAAGATGGAGGAAAGGAGTTATAATGTGTAGACAACTTCTAGAAGCTGGGAATGACCCTTAACTGACAGCCAGAAAGAACATCAGCCCTTCGTCTCAACAATTGCAGGTATCTGATTTTGTGAACAATCTCAACAAGCAAGAGAAGATTCTCTGCTATAATCTATAGAAAAAAAAAAAAGAAAGACAGCCCTACTAACACCTTGATTATAGCCCAGTAAGGCCTGTACAGGACCTTACAGTTCTTCTACAGTTATACATGTGACATGTATAAATATAGAAAAATAAATTTGTGTTGTTTTCAGGAGCTAAGTCTGTAGTATCTTATTGCAGCAGCATTTGAAAACTAATACATAGTTTGGTAAGAGAAATGAGGTGCTAATTACCAAAACATTTGAAGTGAAGACTTTGGAACTAAGAGTGGGAAGAGACTGGAATAACACTGAGGAGCATGTAGAAGAATCCTAGATTGACTTGAACACTCTGCTTGTAGAAGTCTGGACTCGGAAACTGCTGCCAGCAAAGGCTCGGAAGAAAGCAATGAAATCACTAAGGTAAGCTAGAGGAAAGGAGAGTCTCATCACATAGAGGCAAAAATCTTAGCGGAATTGTGCCCTACACTTATGTGAAAGCAGAGATAGTAACTTGGATACATAGCTGAGGAGATTTTCAACAAAATATTAAAGGAGTAGCATGATTTCTTCTTGCTGTTTATAGTAAAATGCAAATGAAAAAGATAAGAGAAGAACTGTTAAGCAAAAAGGAAACAGGTCTTGATGATTAGAGGAATTCTCAGCCTGTCTTGATTACAAAAGACATTAAAATTAGGAGATCCACTGTCAGGAAAGCTGATTCTGGAAAGAAGACCTAAAGTGTGGCCAGACAGCCTTTTGCTAATACCTCAGTAAGATCCAAAGGTCACAGTATCTTTTGTTTTTGTTACTCATGTCCACTAAATTAATTTTTATTGATGCATAATAGTTGTACATATTTTGGGGTACATATGATATTTTGATATATGCATACAATGTCTAATGATCAAAGCACAGTAATTGAGATATTCATCACCTCAAACATTTATCTTTTTTATGTTGGATGAGGAACATTCGAATTTTTCTCTTCTAGGTGTTTTGAACTACACAATACATTATTGTTAACTATAGTTGCACTATTCTACTATCAAACTCTGTATTTCATTCCTTTTATCTAACTGCATTCGTATACCCATTAACCAATTTCTTTTTATCTTTTACTCCCCCTTTATCTTCCCAGACTCTCTGGTAATCAGCAGCTACTCTTAGTGAGATTCACTTTTTTAGCTCCTGTATATTAGGGAAAATATGCAGTATTTGTCTTACTGTGGTGGCTTATTCCACTTAACATAATGACCTCCAGGTCCATCTATGTTGCTGCCAGTGACAAGATTTTATTCTGTATTATGGCTAAATAATATTCCATAGTGTATAAGTATCATATTTTCTTTATCCATACATCCATTAATGGATACTTAGGTTGACTCCTTATCTTGTCTAATGTGAATAGTGCTGCAATAAATATGGAAATGCAGATATCTCTTCAATACACCTATTTTCTCTCATTTGGATGTACATCCAGCAGTGGGATTGCTGGATTATATGGCAGTTCTACTTTTAGTTTTTCTGAGGAAACTCCATATGCTTTTCCATAGTGGCTGTAATAATTTACATTCTCAAAATAGTGTATAGATTCCCCTTTCTCTGCATGCTCACCAGAATCCATTATTCTTTTTATCTTTTTAATAAAAGCAATTTTTTTAACTGGAGTGAAATGATAAGCCTCCAATCAAAGCTCACTCATATATGAGTGAGAAAATGAGAATTTTGTCTTTCTGTGCATGGTTTATTTCATTTAATATAACGTTCTCCAGTTCCATCCATGTTGTTGCAATTGGAAGGATTTGATTCATTTTTGTGCCTATACAATATTCCATTGTATATATGTAAAGCAATTTTTTTTATCCATTCATCTGTTGATGGACACTTAGGTTGATTACAACTCTTGGATATTGTGAATAGTGCTACAATAAATATGGGAGTGCAGAAACTTTTCAATATACTGAATTCCCCACATCCTTGCCAGCATTTGTTATTGCCTGTCTTTTTGATAAAAGCCAGATTAATTGGTATGAGAGGATATCTCATTGTAGTTTTGATTTGCATTTCTCTAATGAATAATGATGTTGAGCATTTTTTCATTGGCCATTTGTATGTCTTCTTTTGAGAAATGTCTATTAAGATAATTTGTCCATTTTTTAATCAGATTATTTGATTTTTCCTATTGAGTGGTTGAAATTCCTTATATATTCTAGGTATTAATCCTTTGTCAGATGGGTCGTTTACAAATATTTTCTCCAATTTTGTGGGTTGTCACTTCACTTTGTTGTTTTGTTCACCGTACATAAGCTTTGGAGCTTGATGTGATCCCATCTGTCCAATTGTGCTTTGGATGCATGTGCTTTGTGGGTATTACTCAGTAAGTCCTTTCCCAGACCAATATCCTGAAGACTTGCCACAATGTTTCCTTTTAGTAATTTTATATTTTCAGGTCTGTGATTTAAGTCAGAAATCCACTTTGATTGAATTTTTATACTTGGTAAGAGATAAAAGTCTACTTTCATTTCTCTGCCTATGGATATCCAGTTTTCTCATAACATTTATTGAAGAGGCTGTCCTTTCCCCATTGTATGTTCTTGGCACCTTTGTTGAAGATAAGTTCACTATAGATATGTGGATTTATTTCTGGGTGCTCTAAGCTGTTCATTGGTCTATGTATCAGTTATTATGCCAGTCCATGTCATTTTGGTTATTACAGCTCTGTAGTATAATTTGAAGTCAGGTAATGAGATTCCTCTAGTTTTGTTCTTTTTGCTTAAGATGGCTGTGGAAATTATGGGTCTTTTGTGGTTTCATATAAATTTTAGGATGATTTTTTCTATTTTTATGAACAAGGTCATTGGTATTTTATAGAGATTGCATTAAATCTGTAGATTGCTTTAGGTAGTATGGACATTTTAACAATATTGATGCTTCCAATCAATGATCCTGGAATATCTTTTCATTTTTCTTTCCTCTTCCATTTTTTTCATCATTTATAGATTTCTTTTTTTTGTTGTTGTTATTTCAGCATGTTACAGGGGTACAAATGGTTAGGTTACATATAATGCCTTTGCCCATTCTGAGTCAGAGCTTCAAGTATGCCCATCCCCCAGATGGTATGCACCACACCCATTAGCTGTGTGTATACCCATCCCCCCTCCCCCATGCGCCCGACAACCAATGAGTGTTATCACAATATGTACACTCAAGTGTTGATCAGTTAAAACCAATTTGATGGTGAGTACATGTGGTGCTTGTTTTTCCATTCTTGGGATACTTCACTTAGTAGAATGGGCTCTAGCTCTATCCAGGATAATACAAGAGGTGCTTTATCCTCATTTTTTTTTTTTTTTTTTTTTTTTTTTGTGGCTGAGTAGAACTTCATGGTATACATATACCACATTTTATTAATCCACTCGTGTATTGATGGGCACTTGGGTTGTTCCCACATCTTTGCA
>CAUYRT010085272.1:0-21650 GCA_963574885.1 Lepilemur ruficaudatus
TTTTTTTACTTGAGAAGGCAAATATCCCAGGCTAAATACCTGAGATTTTTAAGGTACAAGAAAAGTCAATAGCCTCAAAAAATCCATACCTAACAAATGCTCACATCACAAAAAAGCAATATTTAGATGATTTAATTTTCACCTTTTATCTTTGTTACTGCTTCTGAGAGATGAATGTGTTAACTCTTCAACTGACATTTGTACTTACATTTAATTTAGAAAGTATTAATGGAACTGTATTTTCTTTAAGTTTTTTTTTTTTTTTTTTTTTTTTAAGACACAGCCACACTCTGTTGCCCGGGCTAGAGTGAGTGCTGTGGTGTCAGCCTAGCTCATAGCAACCTCAAACTTCTGAGCTCAAGCCATCCTTCTGCCTCAGCCTCCCAAGTAGCTGGGACTACAGGCATGTGCCACCATGCCCGGCTAATTTTTTCTATATATATTTTTAGTTGGCCAATTAAATTCTTTCTACTTTTAGTAGAGACGGGATCTCACTCTTGCTCAGGCTGGTCTCAAACTCCTGAGCTCAAACGATCCACCCGCCTCGGGCTCCCGGAGTGCCAGGATCACAGGCGTGAGCCACCACACCCGGCCTCTTTAAGTTTTATTAAAGTACATGTTTTATTGTGTTAGGGAACCACTTAGAAGTGTTGTCAAGTGTAGTGAACACAATCATCTAAATATTGCTTTTTTGTGATGTGAGCATTTGTTAGGTATGGATTTTTTGAGGCTATTGACTTTTCTTGTACCTTAAAAATCTCAGGTATTTAGCCTGGGATATTTGCCTTCTCAAGTAAAAAAAAATAAACTAATAAAATTCACAAAAAGAAATCACTGTAAATGTCTGTGTTTTAAAAAGCACAAAACTTACGCAGGGGTGGGGAACCTGAAACTTTAAGGCCACATGTGGCCTTCTAGGTCCTTAAGTGCATCATTTTGACGGAATCGAAATTTTACAGAACAAATCCTTTTATTAAAAGGGGTGCAGCAGAAGAAGATGAAGCTTACCTCCTTTGGTGCTTAAAAAAGCACAATCTTGAAATCAGAAGGCCGCAGGTTCCCCACCTCTGCCCGGTGGGGCTTCCCCATCAGACGCAGGGTCTCAGGATCATAAGAGATTGTCTGAATTGTTGCATATAAAAATCCAAATTCTTGCATCATTTTGCAGATATAGAAAATGTTCCTGGGAATAGCACAGTTGGCGGTTTGATCCATTATTTCTGGAGAGGAACAGCAGAACCAAGGCTGTCTTGAGAGCTGGTTGTATGTAGTGAGCTGAGAGTGCTTATGATAATAATACTAGTAGCGGGTATTTGTAAAGCATCTTAGTGAAACCTCTCATGGACATTTTTTCTTTTCTCTTCACAATTGGAAAAAGATGGTTGAATTAACAGTACTAGACTAAAGTATATGCACGTGATTGTCATAAAATTAGGGTCTGGCACATAGTAAACAGTAATAAATGCTAGTTTCAGTCTTCCCTTCTTTCCCCAAATAACAAAGGGAGTTTTTTAAAAAAATGTTTTTCCCACAGTCACCTCCTAGGGGAGAAACTCATTATGTCACTGAAGTATTTAGCTCATTTTTCTTTAATCTTGGTATCAGTCTCTACATACCGTTTATTCTAAGCTACTGGATTCTTTATTGCTATTTGTTGACCATGAATGACCCTAAGGCAGTGGTGGATTGTCCACTGGGAGTTGGAAAGAGCACTGGTGGTTAGCCCACTTCTTGGGACACAAAATCTGTGTCTTATCTTTTACCACAGAATGTGGTGCTTACTATTTTTAAGCTATTTTTGCCATAACATGTTACTGTGCTCATGCAAGCTTCAAGAATCCCTATTGGGATAATGAAAGTATAGCTCAGCGCCAGTAAATTGTAATGAAACAAGGATAGTGTCAAATAGCAAAATTTCCATATTTTCTTGCAGGAGAAATACACCTATTCAGGGTTACTCTGACCTACGAATGTGGTATAATATAATTACATAGGACTAAGAGACTCCTTTGGCCAAGACCTATTCAGTGTGGCATGCTAGACGGTCTCACTAAGGGAGTGAGGCAGTATTTCCAGATCTGTGATGCATAAGGAAGTATAGAGCCAGAACATAACAATATGAAAGACTCAGGCTTTTAGTTATATCCTTTAAACCAGATGTCTCCATACCTGAAAATTCTGAAATGGATTTAAATGAAGTCTGGGAAAACACACACACACACACACACACACACACACATACACACATATATCATATGATTCTGATAAACTAAGGACATTGCATAAAATTGTGACAGATGTCATTAAATATATAAAGTGTTCTTACTACATTTATAGACATTAGAGCAATGCCTTTCCTTTCTACTCTTTTTGAATGCACAGCACATTATTTTTTTGATTATTTGTAGAATCCTTGTGGCTCAGAGCACTAAATTCTCTTCTTTTGCATTTTTAAAAATGGGTGTATAAGAGGACTTTTCCCCCTCAGGCTTTCTTGCTGTTTATGTGAAATTCCTAGTGCTAATCATCTTTGATCCTGCCCTCTTCACTATTTAGCTGGTCATGGAGTTTCTGAACTTTTCCTTGGGCTAATGTGAGTCTCACTCAGTCATGACTGTGTGATACACATATTTCATCAAGAGAAACAGGTCACCAGGTAATTAGGTGTCCCTTTGCACCTACTGTGAAATCCAGAGACAAGTTTCTTGCTTCTTTGCAAGCATGCCTTCTCCCCTGATTTGGCAAAGGGGAGATAAATGAAGGAAGGTTAAGTATCACTTACTTACACGGATTTATTCTGAAGTGTTTTTTCATGAAATGGCTGGGTTGCTACAATTATATATTACAGCATATCAGCTTCACATTTTATATCTGTTTTACTGGAAACTTTTTCAGCTTTCTTCAATTTCTCAGTCAAGAATGATTATTTGTCAAGTACAAAAGTAAAGCTGCCCAGGTCCCAAATCATTATAGAAAGAACAACGTGAAATGGAATTTTTCAAGTGTTGAGTGTACTCAAAAGAGAATGGCAACTTTACTTGGAAGAAGACAGTGGGAGAAGATCAAATGGAATATTCTAGAGGGAAAAAACAACTCTTTTTAACTGAGGAGCTCTCCAAATGAAGCCAAAGCTTCAAGCAAGATGAAACAAAACAAAAAGTTGTGTGGTAGCTCTTTTGACATTTGGTTCAGAGATGCCAATTTTTTTTTTTTTTGGTTAAAAAGGTTAAATGACTGCATTAAAATAATCTACATTTAATTTTGTCATCTCAAGATGAATTTGGAAGTTTTCCTTATCTGAATTGGTTAAAAGAAAAACCTTGAAGCTAAGAAACATGATTTAGCAAATAGATAAAATTTAAAAATTTAGAAACTCTACCTCAATTTTTTTCCACTGGTAAGTGAATACTGTGATACCTTGGATTTAGTTAAAGGAGGAATACAGTATGAAAACCTAACAGAATTACCTTGTCTTTGAGACTAGACTTTCTAAGGTGAAAATGAAATCCTGTGGAACTTGGTTTGCTTGCAGAGTCAGCTAGTACAAAGCAGTTGGTGGCTACATGTCTTAGCTTGATAATACACTTAGAGGGAGATCAATAAACCTGACTTTGAGAGATACAACTTTTCCTCCACCCTCTGTCTCCCTTGGCCAAATAAATAAGTAAAATAAAAATTGGTCTTTTGGCAACCTAGATGCAAATAATTCTTTTGGTGTTTCATTAATTTATTTTAAAAGGTAGGATGCTGACATAATGTGATAGTATAATTCTCCTCTAGGATTTTTTTCTTATTTGTAAGGAACATATACGATTTTCCTTTGCGTATGTATTTAGTACAATACTTAATAATGAGATTGAGCATGAATATTTCTTTCTAACTTTCACCATTTTTTTTCTCCTTCTGGAAATTTGGAGGCTCCTTTTTTCCCTCTGTCAAACTATGGCCCTTTCCTTACCCACTGTGGTCTCACTGATTCTGTTTGATGAGTAGAATAATGATGATCATGATATAAAATAGTACCAGCTAAGTTTTGTTACGTGCTTACTATGGGCCAACACTGTGCCAAGTGATTTGCATAGATTATCATTTTAAGCCTGATAATAACTACTGGATAGGTGCTATCATTATCCACATTTTACAAGGGAGGAATTCCAGGTTCAAGGAAGTTAAATAAGTTGACCAAGGTTTTACAGACAAGATGGTCTTGAGTTGAACTTGGATCCCAGCAGGTAGACTCCAGAGGCAGTGATCTCAACTGCTGCAGTATCCCAGAGTTTTGAAGTGCTGCAGATAATCTTTAATGGCATTTTGCTCCATTGCATTTGAGCACAGTAACTAGGATGAGGCTGAGTGGGCTTTTGCCAGCTCTAGGACCAGCATTAATGAGTGGATAATGGCAACTGGTAATGAGTACAAAGCCAGGCTTAGCAATGCTGGCTTCTGCTTGCTTCGCAATTACAATGCTTGTTTGAAAATTACAGGCAAAAGTGCTTGGAAATAATTGTTCTCTGATGCAGGCAAAATTCCCCTCCCATCTTGTTTATAGCATTAATTAGCTTAGGAGGCCCCTTGTGGCTATGGAATAGGAATCAAATTCGGCTCATTCTCTTCCTAAAAAATGAGTCAGTTAAATCTCAGTTATAACACTGCCTGAATTTTAAGAGTATTTGAGGTGAAACTTTGAAGAGTAAATCACTGTGGTTATTCAGTGGCACCTAGTAATTTCCTATCTGTGCTCTGTTTTCATCACCATCACCAACCCATCGTAATCATCAGCATCTTTATCATCAGCATCTTTATCATCACCATCATCATCTCTACATAATGATCCACTGCACAGTTGACTGCATAATTGCAGGCATGGTATAATGCATGGCACAGAGTAGATGCTCAATAAATATTTATTGAACAAATGTGGAGTAAATGAAAGAGGTTGTGAGCACCTCTTATGTGGTAAGCAGTGTGCTAAGTTCTGTACATCGAAGCTCACATTTAAGCATCCTATCACCCTGTGAGTCGTCCTGTTATCATCCCCATTTTACAAATGAAGAAACCGAGGTACAGAGAAATTAAGCAACTTGCTCAAGTTTGCTCAGCTAGTGAGAGGGAGAATTGTGACTTAGCCTCAGGCCTGCCTGAATCCAGAGCCATGATGCTGTACTACCCAATGTTATCACTACATAGATCATTTTTCCTTCTCTTATAATTCTTCTAGGAAGGGAAGCTTACATTTAGTTGATTTTGGCATCATGAGAAAAAATGGTGGTCCAGTAGTACTAGTTTGAAGAATTAGATTAAATCAATGTTACCTTGTATTTTAAAAGCCTTTAAAATTTTTACTCAGAGAGTGATCTGCCTTGATAAATACTAGCAGTAGCTTAAAATCTTTCTCTTGAGCTTAATTCCAATGCTGTTTCTTAGAAATATTCCTGCTAAAGAGAATCAGTAATGGCAGACTCCTCTGGGAAGATTTCCACATGCAGAACATTTTCAGAATAGGAAGCCCCAAAGATGTGGATAGTAAGCTGTGTCTCCTAAAAAATGTAGATTAAAGAAGATGCCACACTGCTTAAGGACACTGTGAACAAATCCCAGCACCATCCTTTCATAGTAGCCCCTCCACATGCATCTGTATTTAATATTCTCCATTAAAATTAAACTCTTTGGGGCCGGGCGCGGTGGCTCATGCCTGTAATCCTAGCACTCTGGGAGGCCGAGGCGGGAGGATCGCTCAAGGTCAGGAGTTTGAAACCAGCCTGAGCAAGAGTGAGACCTCGTCTCTACTATAAATAGAAAGAAAGAAATTAATTGGCCAACTAAAGATATATATAGAAAAAATTAGCCGGGCATGGCGGCGCTTGCCTGTAGTCCCAGCTACTTGGGAGGCTGAGGCAGAAGGATTGCTTGAGCCAGGAGTGTGAGGTTGCTGTGAGCTAAGCTGACGCCACGGCACTCACTCTAGCCCGGGCAACAGAGTGAGACTCTGTCTCAAAAGAAAAAAAAAAAAAAATTAAACTCTTTGGGATCACACATATCTAAGATCTGATTTTGGAAAGACAGTCAAACTGCTTTCTCTCATCTAATTGAAAAGAATTTGTAGGTTAATAGGGAAATGTGTTTACTCGATTGTCATGGTTGTTAATCCACTAGTTAGCTAGAGAGTTCTTCCTTCCTCAGCACACTGCTGCAACTTTGCATCCTTTGCATTTCGGTTTTACAGGGGTGTTCTTAATTCCTTAAACTCTTTTATGGTGTAAAAGTTGTATGAGAGTCACTGAAGTCATGGGAGGTACTGAAAACATATGCTTTTAGCATCCCATATTTTCCTGGGGTGCATGTACAGGCTCTCTCCTCCCAAGTATTTATTTACTGTATTCCCACACATATACGATACTATGAGCAGAAATTTTCTGAGTCTCTCATTTAAGACATATTTCTTTGAATTAACAGGAAAGGAAGATGCCCTATTGTGAAGGAAAGGAAATGACACCTTGAATTTGTGGTAGGAGCCTGGGGTCATCGTCAACAAATGGTACATAAAGGAAAAACAAAGTGTTCATCTTTATTCCTCAATTGTAATCAAAATGTTAATGGTAAATATCTAATATTTAATTGTCCATCTGGAATCTTGTGGCTGACTATGAATTTTGTAGTTTTCCAGATGCTACCCCTCACTGATGGTGTCATTTTCTTTGATTGAAATAGTGGAAATCATAATTAAATATTTTTTGTTGTTAAGCTTTTGTTTAATGTCTATCTCCTGTCCTCTGCCAGATTTAGAAGGTCCAAGTGGGAAAGCTGAGCCTCTGTTGCTCAGCACTGTGATCGTAGTGCTGGGTCTGGCACATAGTAGGAGCCTGAGCTTGGATGCCCTAGAAGCAGAGCCTGAGGTGGGGATTTGTGTGCACGTGAGTTTTCAGGGCATGCTCTCTAGAGAAGGAGCTGAGCTTCAGTGTGATCCCATGGTGCACTCATTACACAACAGAGTTAGTCCCACCTTAAGGTGAGGGAGATGGTCTTTTATATCCCATGTTACTCATTGGCCTTGGGCTTCTCTCATTCCCTCAGGAATGAGATTTGCATAGGGCAGGGTAGCACCTTTTCTGCCAAAGACAATTGTTTAATACTTTGGCAGTGGCTCTGGGGACAAAAATATAGCTGTGCTAGACATCTCTGCTCCAACTTTTTACAGTGCTGCTGGCTATCTGCTGTTTGGTTATGACTTTCGTTGCTGTTTTTTTCCTGGATGCTTTTTGGCTTCTGTTTTCATTTATTCTACGCTACTGACCAACTTGACTCACCTTAACTGCATTCCTTCTCCCTAAATCATGACTTGTGCTTTATTACTTCTTGCTACTTACTGTCTTTGGAATTTTCCTAACAGCACAGATTGAAATTCTTCAAGAGATAAAAAGCGATTTGGTTGTTCAGCTGTCATCCAAGGGAGATGGTCTCTGTTCATTTATTCCTTCATCCACCCATTCACTATTAAACATAGGCTAAGTGTGTAGTGACTGGGAATCAGGCACTACGCTAAACGCTAAGACTAGAATGGTGAACAAAACCAAATGTGGTCCTTGTCTTTAAAGAGTGTAGAGTTTAGTGGGCAGAATTCCAATGCCTGGACCTATACCTAGAAGAGGGCTATAGGCCTGGCTCAGGAGTGTCAACATCTCAGCCCCGAGTTGATGGCTCGCATGGCTCCGGTTCTAGATATAGTATCTTGATTTAGAGATCTGTCTCATCCTTTTCCCCTTCCCTCAGT
The DNA here is from genome assembly GCA_963574885.1 of Lepilemur ruficaudatus. Lineage (NCBI taxonomy): Eukaryota > Metazoa > Chordata > Mammalia > Primates > Lepilemuridae > Lepilemur > Lepilemur ruficaudatus. The sequence goes on from CAUYRT010085272.1 coordinate 7,769, forward strand.
TCCTGTATGATTCCAAGTCTCTTGCACACTCTTTCCACATCCTCATTCCAGGAAAGACAGATGCTGTGAGTGTGGCAACTCCTTCACTTTTGATACAAGAGTGATGTCACAAAGTCAGGTAAACCTTGAAGAAATCAAACAAGATCATCAGTAATTATTTTAAACACACTTTTAGTGACTAAAATGATAGGAATAGTTTGTGTAGCTCAAGGGCTCACTAATAGAGTTTTTCATATATTGCAGAGTTGAATCAACAAGAATTTACTATTAAAAGATCATTATATACTGACAGTGTGAGGTGTGAATTACATTAGTAATTGATTCCAGAATAGTTGTGTGCTTCTTTATGTGTGTGTTTTTTAAATAGTGGGGGATGCCTCTCCATTGATGTAACCTTTGTCTGTCTCATCACTAACCAATGCATACACGTACACACAGACATACAGAGGGAAATCAACTCTTAATCTAGAGATTGACTTTTCAGCTTGGTTCTAAGATACGTTATACTAAATGTCTTCAGTTATTTGGCTTTAACTTGCGTGTCTTTCTACTTTCTTTTCTCAATACGAACATTCCACATCTTTCTCTATGATCCTTTTGAGAGGGTGGTTGGAGTGCATGGAAGAATATATTTCAAATTTCTAATTAGGAAAATATTAATATGAGAGATCTTTACATTCTACACATTTAAGAAGATTTTTTATTAGCAGTGTGTTGCTAAGCATACATGTGTTTAATCCATGCGGAAACTAATTCTTCTGAGTGAGCTTAATGTGGAATGGTGAGACAGTGGAAGTCACTAATTTAATCCACATCTCAGGTAAAACATTCCAGTAAATATCCAGAAATTTGTGTCCTAAACCAATCAGCAAGCTTTAATAATTGGCATAGTGGAAGTTTTTGTTTTTGTTTTTAAACATAGATGGGTCTTATTGAACAGAAATCACAAATATAATTATATGGTATGCAAGATGGGAAACTATTCTTATTTGTGTTTCTGGAGTTTGAGACAGTTTCCAAGCAACTCTTCTTCAATTTAGGTTTTAATACTATTAACTTAGTGTCATATTTCACAGTGAATTGTAAAAGCTGGAAAATTAGGTTTAGATTGTCAATATTAGGCACAAATGACTAAGTGGTTATAGAATAACCTTTAATAACTCTCTATAAAACTTACTTTTACTTTATTGATTTATTTTGTATCGTGAAAACAAAAAAGGCTGGAAGCTCATCCTGATTATGCTACAAAAGACCCATTTGATCTTGGATAATTAATTCTATTTCTTTCAGCCTCAGCTTCCCTATACATGAAATGCATGCAGAGGAGTGGTTTTCAAACTCTATAAAGAATAACAATTTAGGAAGCTTGTTAGCATGCAGTTTTCTGGGATTCTGATCTGCTAGACTTGACCACATACCTCCCTACTAGCATCTGTGCCCACATAGGTGTTCCCCTCTCTTGAGAGCAGGAATAAACTGCCAGCCCAGGACCAATTCTCCCCTTGTGCACTGCATTCATATATTTCATCCCCCATTTCCAGAAATTATTCTCTAACTCTCCCATATTATCTTCCCCCCGCTTTGCAGACTTATACAGACAGCATACAAATACGGTCTTATTTCTTTTATCTTAAAATTATTCCTCTGGATTTCACTTTCCCCTCTACTAACCAAATTATTTCTTTCCTTTCTTTTACTACAGGAACACATTAGTCCCAGCTATTTTACCTTTGGCTGTCTTCATTCTCTTTTCCACCTTGAGGAGAACTGCATTAGGAGTAATAAAGTATTTTTTTCAGTCTAATAATGGTGAGAATAGCTAACATTTACGGAGTACTTGTTATAGTCCAGACATTTTCTAAGTACTCTACCTCCGTTAATTCCTTCAATCCTCACTGCATGTCTAGGAAGTTGGCAATTTTCTTTGACCTTTGACTCTTTGATTACATACTCAGGTTATAGTTAACTCTTCAAGATCAACTTTAAAATCATTTTGTCAAGTTTCAAAATAAAATCCCATTGGAGTTTAGATTGAGATTGTGTTAAGCTGATAAATTTATTCGGGGGACAATGGCTTCTTTAGGATATGATGTGTTTTTGCCACTTAAGAACATCTATTAACCTAAATCCTCTCTTGTTTTCTTAAAAAAAAACAATAGGCTTTATTTTTTAGAGCAGTTTTAGGTTCACAGCGAAATTGAGCTGAAAGTTTAGAGAATTCCCATATACTCTCAGGGATTGCTGGGTCATGTGATAAGAGTATGTTTAGTTTTGGAAGAAGCTGCCAAACTGTCTTTCAGAGTGGCTGTATCATTTTATTTTCCCACCAGCAATGAATCAGAGTTCCTGTTGCTTCACATCCTCATGAGCATTTAGTGTTGTCAGAGTTTTAGATTTTGACCATTCTAATAGGCCTGTAGTGGTTATCTCATTGTTGTTTTAATTGGAAATTCCTTATTGGCATATGGTGGTGAACATCTTTTAATATGGTTATTAATCTTTTCATTTTAAAATTGCTTTTGATGGGATTATGTAGTTCTCTCCATGTGGGCTTTGCGTAGTTCATAGTAAATTTGGTGGCTGATTGTTTTTTCAAAGATGGTTACGGTATTATTTAGTATACCGTATGCTCTTGTAGAATCTTGTCAGGTCTCCATCAGGAGGTAAAGTATAATTCCTCTGCCCCTCAATCTAGGTGGGTTTGTGACTGATTTGTAATCAACTTGTAACCAATAGAACGCAGTGGAAGTGTTGCTGCATGACTTCAGGCCGGTCTTTTTATGACATAAAAGACTTTTCCTTTCCATCCAAGCCTAGGCCAAGATGCAGCATTCACTTTTTTTTTTTTTTTAGCTGGAATACTCACTCTTAAGACCTTCAGCTGCCATGTAAGCAGCCTAATTGCCTTGAGGCTGCCATTTTATGAGGAAGCCCAAACTAGCATATGAAGAGACCACCTGCAGAAGCCCTAAGACTAAAGGACATGGCAGCTCTCAGCTGCTCCTGTGGCCTGCTATTTCAGCTCCAGCCACCATCTGACTGAAACCTCAAGGGAAACCGTAAGCTGAAATTTTCTATCTGAGGCCTTTCTGAATGCCTGACCCCAAGACACCACGAGAGACAGTAAAATAATTGTTGTATTTGTCAGCCACTGAATTTTGGGGTGATTTATTACATAGCAATATATAACTGAAACAAATTTATTCCTGAATTCTTTTTTTATCCCTATTGTAAAAATTGTTTAAGTAAAGTTTTCTTTGTACTCTTGTCTCTGTAATCATTCTTGTCTTTTGTCTTTTATGTCTCATGCAACTTGCACATTTATATATTGTGATACCTCTAAACTGTTTTTCATTTCTTAAATTTGAGTTTTCATCTCTCAGCTAATGATCACACAACTTAAGCTATTTAAAATGCTGACCTGTCTCTTTAACAGCCACTGGTTGAATTTTGTAGTTTGGATATTTTGGGGTCTATATTTGTGGAAAAACTTGAATATTTATTGCATTTCCCCCCTTATTTTGTAAAAATGAGTGGCAAAAGTAAAAAATGAAAATGCTAATACTAGTGATATGAAGTGCAGATTTTCTAAAATTAGTTACAGTCAAGACAAAACTGAAAATGTTCATTTGCCAAAAAGCTCAAACCAGCCTCAACGGAGTACTCATTGTTCGTATGCAATTGTGTTCAATTGTGATGGAAATGAAGAAAATGAAAGCACATATATGAAATGTTGGAAATGTAGCATTAAAGAATGTGTCTAAAAGGTGAGTTGCAAATAGAGATTTTATAATTATATTATGACTCTGGGTTCAGTAGAACTATTATTCTATTCAGTCCTAATTAGCTGTAATACTGGGTGAAGCTTTGGTCAAGATTTTACCAAATATATATACTTCTGAATCCCTATGGAAAGAAAACATTTACCTGAGATAATGACACAATAATGAGAAAAATTGATGTGATGTGTTTTGACCCTGAAGTATCATGGAAGAGCCACAATATCCTTTTTAGTTTCTGCTGTGAGAGGAGAAATTCAGGAGCCCAGAGGAAAGGAACATATTAGCTTTTAGGGGTTAATGTGAAAATGCACATAAGTGCTTCATTTTAATTGCCTTACTTCCTACCTAATTTACTAAGGGAAAAAACCAAACCCCTCTATTTACTTAAGTTGTTCATAAAACTTTTTATGTTATATTTCACATTTTCTTTCCTCTTTATTGTGTAGATTCATTGTTCGGCTTTAATAGTGTTTTTTAGAAACACATTATGCATAAAAGTTGAAGAAAAGGTATTGATTTTGCATATTACTTTTGTAAACAATTTCCTTGAAGACACATCTTACTATTTTAATGATTTTCCAGTGGATTATCTTGGGGTTTTCAGACAGACTGTCATGTCATCTGTAAATAATTAGAAATTAATTTCTTTGATGTCTATATTCTTGTTTTCAAGTTCTTATCATGTGTTGGCTAGCACTTACAAAATGATGATTAATGCCAGTGATATTAATGAGCATCCTTATCTTGCTCCTGATTTCAATTTCTAGTTGTTCACCATTAAGGATAGCATCATTTCTTAATTTGAATGTTGTATTTTATAAAATCATACTAAGGAAGTAACCTCATATTCATTTTAAAAAATTGAGAAAATCGAGAAATGGAAGCTGAGTGTCAAAGTAAAATAGTGGCGATATATGTGATTTGCTAATTATTTCTTTGCCTAACATTTTCATATTTGACCTTTAGAAATCTTTAGACATGTGTGATAAAGGTTAGATAGCTGTTACTGCTCTGTTTGACTGGTGAAGCCTCCTTGGTAGGATCACACTGTGTTGGAAGACCACCAGCAGTTATCCATGCCTAGAGTGGCTCTATAGATAAGGAAGGAAGAAAGGAAGTATGCAGTTAGGTCAGAATATAAAAAGAAGGCACGTGTAGATATTTGTCCTTTCATTTTAGCCAATGCCAAGGATTTGACTGACAGTTTAGACCCATGCCTACCCTGAAATAGACAACATATAAATTCCTTTAAAATGTTTCTGACATTTTGTTAGAAGTAGTTACTATGACAAACCTTGAAAATGGCTGGAAATGAAAACAATTAGCATAATTTCATTTCTTTCCCAAGGGCTAGGAAAGTAGAGTAAATAAGACTTTGGGATCGAATAGTTTATCTAAGCTCTTGATAATGATGTGATAGGAGGTCTGAGATATAAACATTCTGTAATATTTAACTAAATAAACCTCTGGCACTAATTTTGCATCTTTTGATTATGAGGCTAAAATTGTATAAAGACTAATAATGAAACATTATTGAATAGATTTAATGTTTAACCACACAAATTCCAAGGAGGCTATGTTTTTCCTAGAACTGCTTCTAATAAGGACATGTTTGAAAATCTGAGGATAGGTATGCAAATAGATGTGTTTGCATTGTTAAGTGTGCATAATGCTAATGCTGAGGTGTTATATCTGTAGAATTAACTGTTTGCAAATGCTAAGCCTATTAAAGAAGGCTTATTTACTTCAAATAACCGTAATTTTAAAAAATGATACAAGATGGGCTGGCAAACCAAATATGTAAAGGGTTACTTCTTCCTGGAATGAAAATGAGTAGCCTTACCAGGTGGAAAGTTAAACATTTTTTTAAGAAAATAATTTTATGTAATTTAAAAAGTAAACTTTTACAAACAAAAAAGATATTAATGGACTAAAGGGTTGGGAAATTGATTTAAAAACTAAAGGAAGGAAGCAACAGAAAGGTCTTGTTATGAATTACTGAGAGTGAAATAATTTAACAACATGAAGCAAAAGCCAACGTTCCTTTAAACCACCGTGCTGCAGATGGATGAGAGATGAAATACGGCTGCCATGTGGCCTAGGATGGCGGTTTTAGGTTTCCTCAACCCCTCTGCCAGCATATGAGATAAGGAATTTTGTCTGATATATATCAGTGTCATTCCTATACTCAATAAATCATTGAACATACAAGTCATTGTAGCAGGTAAGAGGTGTTAAATGTTAAAGTTTATGAGAGGCTGTTGTTTTGAACTAACTTCCTGTACTGGGCCCCAGCAGGCCAGACCATACCAGAAAGGAGTCACTTGGGCTAAGTGCTACCTCATCAAACTGAACTTTGAAATGAGTTAGTTTTCCTAAAAAACAGGAGATTCCAGTCAACCTGAGCCAGGTTGGAAGTCCCCTCTGTTTTAACCCTATTACAAAAGTAACTGTGAAATGACCAATCTGCTTTTTGTTCTGTTTCTGCTTTCCTCAGCTCCTTTGTGCTTATAAAGCCAAGCTCCTCTGCTCAGCAAAAATGAGCACTCATTCTACTTTATAAAATGAAGTGTCACTTGATTCTAGAATCTCAAATAAAAGCAAACTAGATCTTTGAGCTAAATTTGTTGTAATTTTGTCTTTTTATGTAGGTATAATATAGAATGAAAAAGTATGGTGTTTATTATCAGTGGTCTTGGATATAGAAGTTCTGGATCTGCCACTAAGAAGCTGTCTGACTGTGGAAAGTTTAATTCATCTTCCTCAATGTAAAATGAAGATCACATTGGTGTTTACCTTATCAGGGTTCAGATAATACATGGAAAATGCTTAGAAGAGTGCATGGTACACAGTAGAGACTCAATAAATGTTAGTTGCTATGAAAGTGCAATGATGCCTGGAGCAATGAATGAAAGCTATGCCCTACTTCAAGTGAGGAGCTTGAGGAACTTGTAGTTCTATGAGGGAGATGGGGCAGACACAGAAGCAACTATATACTATACTATTATATATATAATACTGTAAATACTATACTATACTATTTTGCTAATATTTACTAGATTTCAGCATTTCAAAATAAAATAGTAAAATATTTCAATAATTTGTAAAAGTGGAGAAGGTATTTTCATGATACTACATATTTACAACAATAAATACTGAGTTCTGGAAGTGAGAACTTCCAAGTATTACTTGCACAAAATCATGCTTTGGACAAGTGCACATATGAGTGTGACATTCAGCAGAGTGTGGGGCTTAGTGAAGGCTGAAATTAAATAGGAAAGAAAAATGAAAGATTATAATATAGAGTGGAGTGGAAAAGTCACTGAGCTCAAAGCCTTAAGACCGTAAATGAGCCAAGGAAATTAACTGCCATCTTTTTCATGGTGTCTGTGTTCCAAGTGCTAGACAACTAACTTATAAATATATCTGGAAACCAAAACCTATTTGTATATTGGAGAAGGCTGGTACTAAAATTATGATAGGTTTTAGGAGCAGTCTGACTATTTCAGAAAACTTTTAGGTTTCTGACTAGAGGTTTGGATGTGTTGGCAGTGCTTTTCTATTTGGAGAAGAGTAAAAAGCATCAAGAACATAGTGTCTACAGCCACAAAAGAAGCTCTTTTGAGTAAACTGTTTTATTAAGATAATTTTAGCTCAATATCATATGAGGCATATGAGACAGATCACAGCCCCAGAATTTCCTCACATGAGAAGCGTTCCCCATAATTTCTCTTAGCACATCAGACTTGCTCTTTGGTGCCTTCTGAAACATGAGCAAATATTGCTGCACTCCAGTCATGCTAAATTCATTGCAGTTTCTCAACCATGCCATGCTGCTTCTGATTTCCCTTCCCTAGTACATGAATTCTCTGCCTTAGAACACTTTCCTATTATATCTCCTTCCTCAATTTGTCCGTTGTCCTTTGCTGAGCCTTCAAGACTCACTTCAAATGTTATCTCCCCTAATTCTAAGAAATGACTGCAGAAGCTGGCACATATTTTGATTCATTTTTGTAGCGGGTATTTATTGAGTGCTTCTTGTAGATAAGGCCATGTATGAGGAGCTGTAGGGAAATAATAAAATTGCAAAGCTCCGTTCCCCCTTTTTCTTGCTTCAAGTATAAAATGGACTGTAACATGAGACCAAATAACTACAAGATTATTGCAGTATAATGCACAGTGGAGTTGAAGGTGAAAACACTTTCTTCTAAGGGAAAGGAGTGGGAACTAAAGGGAAGCTTCATGGAGGAGATGCCATTGAGCCGGATCCAAAAGGCTGGGAAGGGTTTTAACAGGGCAAGTTACAGGAGAAGGTATGGCATAACAAGCACGTAGAGGCCGCAAGGCTCAGACTAAGTGTTATTAGTACACTAAGCCCCTCAGCAGCTGAAACTTCCCGTGGTTTCCCAGGGAACACAAATAATCAAGAGGCTGATCAGTTTTTCATATTTTTGAGAGTTTATGGGAGCTGTCATCACCATGGCAGCAAGTGATGCTGCTGTGAGCATCAACTAAGGTTTTAATGAATGACCACCCAATATTCTTTACAGTAGACTTCAGCCTGAAATTATGCAATGAAACTCATATTTCATAATAAGGATAATCAAAAGTGGCATCATGAAAGATAGGAGGAGAAAGCCTGCTGTTGTCACCTTGACCACAACCTGGAACTGTTTGCCCTTTGAGCTCTCATTAGTGATTTTATCATCCCCTGGTGGGAGTTTGGCATTTTCTAACATACAGTACATTTCTGTGAGCATTGAGAAATTCCCTTAGGTAGATTCAGCGGCTCCTCTCACTCTCAGCGAAAGGCTTCACTTAGATTTCTGTGTGTTCTCTCTGTTTCCAGTAATGCCAAAATCTCTTCAATCCTAAGCGTCCCAGTTTAGAGCACGTAATCGTACCCTAATCGCTAATGGACAGTGTACAGTTCTCTAAGACAAAAAGGAAGGCAGACCTTGGAGCCAGGTGGAATTACTTTCTAGGGGAAACAATAGAGAGAGACTTAATTATGAATAGCTACAAATTTAGACACCTGCCCCTTAATCTGGGTACCTAGAATAGCTCACCCTTATTGCATTTCCGTTTTACCTTTTTAAGCTTTCCCCACTCAGTATGGTTGGAAGAGTAGAACAGATTGACTGGATTATAGGTTATGTGTAGATTAATTGGAAAATCAGACAGAAAAATAAATTTGTGCAAAGTTATACAGAGCCTTAAATATTAGATTCAGAAGTCTCAATTTTATTTGATATGTTACGAATGGGGTGTTGCTGAAAGTTTTTGACAGGGAAAATTATGTTATCAAAGGGATATATTATTAGGTAGATTGGTCTAGAAGCTAGTTCATTAGTATGTTGGAGTTAGGAGGGTGGGGATGAGAAGAATGTCTTAGGCATTTTCATCGCCAGATGAGAAATAGCAGTCACCAGAGGGCTGAAAGCAGCGAGAAAGGAAAAGATCAAATAATGTTGACAAAAATTATAACCCTTTTGTCATGTATATTCTCCTCCTTTATTCTAGGCTACCAGAGTATTTTAGCCTATCAGTATTATTTTTTTTTAGAACATGAACAGTAACTCCCACTTATTTTAGCACTTCTTATGTATAAGAAGATTTACCTGTATTATGTTTTATAATCACCGTAAACAACTCATTGAGGTAAGTCCCTATTAGTCCCATATTACAGGTGAGAAAACTGAGACTCAGTTAAGTAACACACCAAATGTTACATGATAAGTAAATTAGAACCAGAATTTGAACTCAAATCTACCTAACGTCAAAACCCACATGCTTTTCCTGTTACAGACAGTTGACTTTTTGTCAATAGAGTATATTGCAGCTTTCCCTAAAGATACTAATTTGTGAAAGGGTTTGATAATATTCTTTGCTTGCAGAGTTGGCAGTAAACAAATTGACTAAGTCTAGGCAGATGAGTTTCATTTTTCCAATAGTCAGGCACATTTTCTAATTATGTATTGTGTTTGCCAGATTTTAAGGCTATGCAGTATTTTGTACAAGTGAAATTCCGAAGGCTGTACCTTCTTTATGATAAGCTCAGGTTTTGAGGTAAATCTTTATGTAGTTGGCTAAAATCAAGGGACATGCTTAAATGATTTTATTCCTATTGATTCCTTTACAAATAAAGGTTCCTAATACAATGTGTCTGCTTAAATTAACATGTTGGTACTAGAATAGAGCCAATTTCATTGGGACAGCATCTCTTTAAGTGAATATCTGCAGGGCATTGTTACCACCAAAATCCATTTTGCAGTATTTTCTAAAGGTTAAAAGGCAGCTTTTAGATTTATAAGCATTATTTAGGTCAGAAAGCTGATTTGATGGCCACATCTTTGCATCAGCAAATAATCACTTTTCCTATTAAGCTTCAAAGGAAAAAAAATCAATAATGGGAACCCATTGGAAAGTTCTGTTTAAATGTTTTCAGGAGACAGTAGTTGGAGAGAATTTAAATATGGTCCCTTTATTAATTAGAATACAGGGTGCCCTGAGTCCTTTATAGGAATATAATTCTAGTATTTCTTTCTTTTTTCTTTTTTTTCTTGGTTTGAGGTGTGATAATAAACGGGAGTGCAATGCCAATTTTGAATGACATGGATATAATCTGCCCACATTCCCTAATCTTTTATTATGTCTACCAGGGCCTCTCTTCCCATAGCTATGACCCTGGGTCCTATGTTAACACAGGATAACACAGAGCCATTTGACCAGAAGTACCTCTGCATATTTCCTTGGTCTGTGGTGAACAGTGTGTCCTGGGCATCAGGCAATTTCCTGTCTTTACCTGACTCCTAAATTTAATGAACTCCCAAATCTCCCACCAATTTCCATTCTACTCATTCCTACTCACATCACTGTACGGAGCAGATGGAGTCTCTTTTGGATGCTCTCTGGTCCAGGGTCCGTGACTAAACATCTCAGCGCCACAGTGCACACATTGAAATTCCTAACCTGTCTAGATTTTACAGACTACTTCAGGGAACTATATATTCTTCACTTTCTCAGTCATTTTTTGCCTCACTGGGTGTATGACTAATCCCAAGTAAAGATGCTCCCAGAACATAACAGTGCTGGTCTAACCCAATTAGTCAGAAAAACAAAATGAAGAAACAGCAGCAACAACAAAGAAAAAATATGTACATAATATTAAGTCTCACGTTTGTTTCCATTCTTTTATTTATTTAGCAGATTTTTATTGAGAGTCTGATGTGTTTCAAGTACTATTTCAGGCACTTGGGATATATCAGTGATAGAAATTCCTTCTTCGTGAGCTTTCATTCTCACAGAGGGTAGAGGAGGATTTGAGAGCAGACAACAAATTCTAAGTGTTACAGTTTTTAAAAAAGAGGAATCAAGACAGCGGGAGCTGGAGTGTCAGGGGAGATGCAATTTTTTAAAAATGTATTTTTATTATTTAGAGATGGGGGTCTCCCTATGTTGCCTAGGCGGGACTCAAACTCCTGAGCACAAGCAATCCTCCCACCTCAACCTCCCAAAGTGCTGGGATTACAGGTGTGCACCACTGTGCCCCGCTAAAGTTGTAATTTTAAACACATGGTCAAGGTAGGTCTCATCAAGAAGTGAGAACTGAGCAAAGATTCCAAGTGGGTGAAGAAGGAGGCCATGTGGATCTTTGAGGTGAGAAGAGAGGGTAAAGCCAGTTCCCCGTGTCTGAAGTAGGAACACGCCTTGTGTGTTTGAAGAACAGGGTGCAGGCGAGAGTGGCTGTAGCAAGGTGAGCAAAGGGGAGAGAGTAGGAGGTGAGGTGCAAGAGATGCAAAAGGCCAGAGCAAGTGGGGCCTGCTTGTTGTGGTCAGGGCTGCAATTCAGGCTTCATTCTAAGTGAAACGGGATCCGCTGCAGGGTGCTGGGCAGAAGTGTGACAAGACCTGGCGCGTGTTTTAAAATGATCACTCCAGTTGCTCAGTGGAGAAGTGACTTGAAACAGGGACCTCATTTGAAGACTATTGTAATCTAGGTGAGAGAGGAAGGTGGGTCTCAGGAGGCGGCTGCCAGTGGAAGTGGTGAAAAGTCATTGGATTCTTGGTTCATTTTGAGAGTGGAGCAAGCAGGAATTTCTGACAGATCAGATGGGAATTGTGAGAGAAAAATTAGAGTCAAGGATGACTTAAAACCTTTTTGAGTTTCACTTTTTCAGTGTAGTAACACCCTTCTTTATTACATAATGCTATTGTGACAAGTATGCTCTTGTAAACACCTGATAAAAATCAAATTTACAACATTTTTCTTTGTAGATGTGCTGTTTTTTGATTTGGAAGTCACATTTTAACATTTCAAAGTGGACAGAGCATAGAAAAAGTTCAATTAACCGGAACCCTCACTGTGGCAATCGATTTTACATTTGACTTTAACTAGAAGAGGCAAATAGAAAGTAAACCAAGACCAGAGATTTGGTTACCATAAAGTAGATTCCAGAAGAAGAGCTGGGATTGCTTTCATGCCTAAGAAATACCATGATGATCATCGAGAATCATAGTGGTGACTACAAGGAAGATGAAGATGATGACAAATAAGTTGGTTCTAGCGCATTTTTTTCTTATCTGTAAAGCACTTAACCCCCACCCCCGGTACACAACTCACTCCTTTTAAAGAAAAAAATTGAAATGTAAGGCTGTGTAAGATTTGTTTTTAAACTGTATAGTGTCTTTTTTTGTATAGTTAACACACTACCGAATGTGTCTTTAGCTAGCCCTCTGTCCTGGTGGTATTTTCAATAGCCACTAACCTTGCCTGGTACAGTATGGGGGTTGTAAACTGGCGTGGAAATTTAAAGCAGGTTCTTTTGGGTGCACAGCACAAATTAGTTATATATGAGGATGGTAGTTTTTTCATCTTCGGTTGTCTCTGATGCAGCTTATACGAAATAATTGTTCTGTTAACTGAATATCACTCTGTAATTGCAAAAAAAAAAAAAAGGTTGCAGCTGTTTTGTTGACATCCTGAATGCTTCTAAGTAAATACAGTTTTTTATTAGTATTGTTGTCCTTTTCATAAGTCTGAAATTTTTCTTCTTGAGGGGATTTGCATTTGTCCATTATGGATCACATGAATTATTACAGTGTTTAGCTTTTCATATAGTTAGCTGATCAAAAGCTTTTGTCTACACACCCTGCAACCATGATGGAGGTAATAAAGTTAAATTGAGAGAGTTTTCATCTATAACTGAAACTCCAAAGTTGATAACAAATTTCACATAGACCACTTATATTTACAAAGTGAAAAGTAACCAATCTACTCACAGCATGGCAGTAGCAGAATCAAAACATTTTGAAAGTCTGCCCTGGAAGGACTAATAGAAAAGCATGTTCTCATCTTTACAGGAGGACTCTATTCTTTATCTCCCATTCCCATGTAATGGCAGCTATATTTTGTAGTTCCCACATTAAAGAAGACCTGAGAATGTATCCCCAAAAGCATGAGTTTAAAATACAATACATTTTTTATTGATAAAAAATATAAATAAAAAAATACATTTTTTATTGATGTTAGTCCCAGCAAAGACTAGGAAAGTGCTGGCTATAAATGTCTTTTCCCATTTATCTAGATATGGACTGCCCAGGAAACTTGAGATTCTCCATTAAGAGTCTCTTTAATTAATTGGGCCAGCCTTTAAAATGATATCACACTTTTAAATAGGTTATGTATTCCTGTATTGTGGTTTGCCCCTTTATGAATCAAATTGATATGAGAAAAGAAGAAACTTAAACTCTGCATCTCAATACAAATTATTCAATGTATTTGAATTTAATTTTTCTTAACAAAACTCAAACTGATTCATTAAAGTTATGTTTATCTGCTTAGCAGTTTAGGGAACAATTTGGCAATTTTGTGGGGTTTTTTTGAGATTATCCTTCTCCTAAAAGTGCCAGTATTTTAAAAGAGCATTCTTGTAATTTTACATGCTTTTGTGATGCAGGGCTGTTTTGTTATATAATTTTGACTTGGATTATTTCCATTTGCATTTGTTTATGTAATTTCAGGAGGAATACTAAACATCTGAGTTCTGGATGATACTAATAAACTAATAATTACAGAGGTTTTCTTTTTTTATTAAAAAA